>PVYE01003518.1:15038-32317 GCA_002995055.1 Rhizopogon rudus | reverse complement strand
TGGAGGTCAATGGCCTCATCCAGGTCAGACAGGACACCCCTGTGCTTGAATCTGTCTTGGAGACTATTGGCAAGGTTGTTGAGAGCCAATGATCGATCTGAATGAACAAGGGGACAATGAACAAGTGCAGCATAATTGAGGTCAATGACCTCATCCAGGTCAGACAGGTCACCCCTCTGGTCAAATCTGTCTTGGAGACTGATGGCAAGGTTGTTGAGAGATTCAGATCGATCTGAATGACCAGGGGGACGGAGAGCAACTGCAGCTCGATGGAGGTCAATGGCCTCATCTAGGTCAGACAGGACGCCCCTCTGTTCAAATCTCTCTTGGAGACTGGTGGCAAGGTTGTAGAGGGACGAGGATCGCGAAGAATGACCCGGGGGACACTTCCGCAAGGCCATTCGCAAACTATCCACATTTTGTACCATGTAATTGTGGCGAAGGATATTTTAGTTTAATTTGAACTGCGAACTCCACCCACAGGGAGCGTCAGGGCGAGGAGAAGAACGGGTGAAAAGGCAAGATTTCACCGCCCTCACTTACTAGTCAAGTGTCTCGCTGATGAGTACTATTAGACTGAGGGAGGTCTGGGTGAATACATACACAATGCAGAAGCTTGGAGTAAAATGATGTCGCGATGAGCGGAAAGGCTTTTCGTGAACAGCAGCGACTTCACTTAGGAAGTTTCTAAGGTAGCAGTCATGCGGATTCTACCTACCTCACGTGATTAGTGTGATGAAAATGACAAAAGATAAAAAATTTAATTCCTATTGATCAGGCGCCTTCTGAGACAAATGGTCACTCAAATCTCAGTAGCAATGTTACGAACCTCGTGGTTCCAAACGTGCATACATAAAATACCTTCGACCGTTACTGACTACCGTACCTTTGCAGCCGGTACAATTGGCACAAGTGCTGCAAGCCTTGTATGGAACAAACCAGATGCACTTCTGGAATACCAGACCGTTGAGTATGACACGGAGATTATGCATGAAGGTAAAATCAAGCATGGAAGCAAGTCTTTCTCATGGAAACCCCAAGGGAGAACTTGTAAGTGGACGACTCACCATGGAGGAACATTACGATCGGATACATTATTCCTCTTGAAAACCTGGACGGCTGGTTACATCTGGTATGTAATCGCATTCCTGCTCATCAGGCACTATTAATTATCTGCTACAACGTTGCCCATGGAATCACTAATAGTAAGACGATCGAGGCAGGGAACGTTTGCGAGGTATGCCAGTGGCTGTGAGCTCATGATGGACTTCCTTGAGCCTGAGACCTGAGCAGTTGGGAATATCCTGTGATCATGATGGACCGAGCGTTATATCTGTGCTATGGTGTCGAGATGTAAATGGTTAGAAATTCAGAATGAAGTAATCAATGAGATTTCAGGCTGGTGGGCCGTGGCCCCGTTTCTTCACGGATGGGCGTGGGAACTAAATCATGTCTGGACGAAGATTGTCATAGGAGGAGTTACTTAGTCTACTATTAACCCTCGGCCCAGCTTAATGACTTTGATCTGACGCTTCCCCTTCACATCCTTCCGAAATGCCAGTGAACGCGACACACCCTACGAATCCATTCTCCTTTGACGACGACGACGACGACGAAGGATGGCAGGAAATGCCAGTTATCAAGGAGGATGACTTCGCAGGCGGTCTTGATGAGGAAGACCAAAAGAAATACCACTACATGCCCTCTTCAAAGAAGCCGCATTCAGCGTTGACAGCTGGCAATGCAACCGGCAACCTCATCGATTTTGACGAAGAGGGCGTTGAATGGCGCTCCAAGGCAGACCAGAACGAGAACGAGTATACCAGATTGCGTGTCAACGAAGAGGACGAGGCAGATGAGGTTCTACTGCGTACACGATACCTGTTTGACGAGGACAAGGCTATGACCCCGCTCAGCCAGATGCAAGCGACTAAGAATATGCTGACGGAAGCCCAGCGTATTGCCTACGTCGGTGTCTGCGCGCTCACGGCGAGAGAAATGGTGGAGATGCTCAAGGCGACTAAGAGAAAGGAACTTAAAGGCTCCGTTCACAATATGGAGCTGTGGGCGATGAAGATTATGGGTCGGCTCTACTACCACATGGAGCTTGAAACTGCAGGTAAACTCGCGCATCTCTTCAGTCGAGCAATTAGGATCATGTATGCTCAAGCATTATATCAGAGCAGAAGATGATAGACAGCCTAGCTGTGCATGGTGTGCAAGCAGCAGATCTTGTACCATCGCTAATGACTACCCATACCGTTGCCAACCCCGAGTACGACCCTACTGAAGCACGGCGGCAGGCTGAAGCTGAGGACGTAAAGAAAGATATGACAAACAGGCGAAACTCTAAAGACAATAAACTTCGACCTCCCAGCCTTAACCTTTCAAACAATCACTGTCCTCCTCAGGCAGTGGCATCACCCACCTCGGCTACTCAGAAGACCTTTCAGACCACGGCAAAAGTCCTCGAGGAGACCGCTGTTGATTCCGCCTCGATGGGAGTCACCACGACGCTTTCATCCACTGAGAAAGACGTCACGCTCGACATTCGCTGGACCGTTCTTTGCGACCTGTTCCTTATACTCATCGCAGACAGCGTCTATGACGCAAGATCGCGTGTGTTACTGGAGAGTGTAGCTTTGAAGCTTGGACTTGGCTGGTTGGATGTGGTTAAGTTCGAGGCACGGGTGACAGAGGCACTTGAGATCCAAGAGGGCGTCGAGAAGATGGAGAATAACGAGATTATTGACGGATCGTCAAAGGCTGCGCGAAAAAAGCGGTATGTGATGATGGGTCTGGCTACGCTTGGTAATTTTCGTCCATTCTGACCAAAATGTGTAATAAGTGCTAACTGACCCTTTGCACTATATGAATACAGGTGGTGGTCTGGTTATCGGACTTTCTGCAGGTCTTCTCGCGCCTGTTATCGGTGCTGGACTGGGTGCAGCGTTCACTGCTGTCGGCATATCTGGAACAACGGGGTTCCTTGCTGGGGCCGGTGGGGCAGCTGTGATTACAACAGGAGGAGTTCTGACTGGCTCTGGGATCGCTGTCCGTGGAATGGCCCGGCGTACGCAACAAGTGCGAATATTCGATGTGCTACCGCTGCACAACAACAAGCGTGTCAGCTGCATCTTGACAGTTCCTGGGTGCGTCCATCATCAAATGCTGGTATATCGAGTACCTCAAACATATGATGCAGATTCATGACTGGCAAGCTTGATGATGTCCGGCTACCTTTTAGTGTTTTGGATCCTATCGTGGGCGATGTGTTCAGTGTACTTTGGGAACCTGAGATGATTCAAGAAACCGGTAGTGCGCTGAAGATTCTCACCGGGGAGATTCTGTCGCAAACGGTCCAGACTGTTCTCCAGCATACAGTCATGACTGCGTTGATGAGTGGACTCCAGTGGCCAATCAGTACGTGCAATTCCAATATGCAATTTGTACGGAGATTAGTTTACAGACACCCCACAGTTCTCACAAAGCTCGGTTACCTGATTGATAACCCTTGGAATAACGCTCTCGACCGCGCCCGAGCAGCCGGTAGCGTTCTTGCACAACTCCTTATTCAACGTCATCTCGGTGTTCGACCCATAACGCTTATCGGTTTCTCTCTTGGCGCACGTGTCATTTTCTACGCCCTCCTCGACCTCGCCAAGGCAAAAGCTTTTGGCGTTGTACAGGATGTTTATCTCCTTGGTGCAACATTGACGGCATCTACGAGTACATGGTGCGACGCACGTAGTGTCGTTTCTGGGCGCTTTGTGAATGCATTCGCGAGAAACGACTGGGTCCTGAACTACCTCTTCCGTGCAACCAGTGGTGGTTTGAATACGGTTGCAGGCTTAAGGCCAATTGAGAATGTACCAGGGTTGGAGAATGTTGACGTTACGGATAAGATCGGGGGCCATATGAGCTATCGCGCGTTCATGCCGCTCATATTAGACCAGCTTGGCTTCCCCGTTTCATCTGATTATTTCGATGAACCTGTTGTACGTATCTCATCTTATCTGAATGGCCGTTTTCCCTGTCTTAATAGCGACTTTCAGGAACCTGATTTCAATGAGGACAGGGTTGTTGTGAGGGACGGGGATGATACGCAGAAAAAGAAGTGGTTTTCCAGGAAGAAGAAATCATCCCTGTCGCCATCCTCGGTATCAAGGCCACCATCAACGGCTTCTTTCGGGTCATCGAGGCGGAAACCTTCTTCACTAGGGAAATCGCTTGATGATGATCTACCCGGTCGCGAATCAACGAGAACTCCCCCACTTCAGGATATCAAATCCCCTTCAATACACACCTCCGATGCACAATCACCACCTTCTTCCACGCCTGACATCCCCGTTCATGCAGGATTCGATCTGAAAGCGATCAAGGATATGATAGGAGAATCGGAGAAGAATCTGGAAGAATTGCAGGTTCCTCAGTTTTCCCGTATCCAGCCTTCTCCAGTCATATCACAATCAGCCTCAGCTTCACCCCATTCAGTCTCCGCGAGGGAGACCACAGAATTTGTGACTCCGCATGCTGATCTAAGCGCCACATTCGCCACCCCCTTGTCGTTACACAACGTGGGTGATGTGAACGATGATAGTCAGGGCATAGTTCCAGTAGCCAATGATCTTGGCTCCCGAGATGAGTTGGCAGAAGTTTCTTCAGCCACTCCACACGCCTCCACCATTCCTCAAATTTCCTTTGGAAATGAAGGATCGATATGGTCTCCTCCTTCGCTCGAGAAGAAAAGTCCTGCCTTCGTAAATCCCTTCGCAACCAACGCAGTCTCTTTTGGCACTCCAAACGGATCGATACGAGGCTCTTCCTTTTCACACGACCTACATACTACCTACTCTCCAGAGTCTGGTTCCTCAGCGTCGCTCTCGTTTGGGGGAGCAGATGGGACGATAACTCTGCAGGATCTGGGGCAAGATCTGTGGAAAATTCCTGCGGGTGAATCAAAGAAGACTCCCAATTATCTTTCCAACCCTTGGTCAACTTGAGAGTTGAACGCAAGACAGTGTTTTTGGAGGACTTTTCAGAGATACTCTCTGCGCATACATTTTGACACGGTAGCATATTTCGGATCTTCAGGCTTTAGCATATGTAGACAACGACACACAACTTCATCCTAACTATATCTGACTAGTATATTATACCAAGCTGCAAGCACGGTCGTGTTTCTGAACATGCCCTCACTGCATACAATAATTTGTGGAGCACCTGGAGCCCCACCTGATACTATAGACACGGCCATCATTTCAAGGTTGACAGCGGTTGATCGGGAGGCGAGCGGATCAACAATATATAGTGAATCATGCTCTTATCGTCCCTCCATGAGAGATGATAAATCGATTTAGGCTAGGCCGTTGAATAGGAATCACATCCCAGACAGGCTTCCTCGGTATTTCTCAAGGTGAGCTTTTTCCGCCATTTGAACCACCATGAGCGTTTATCAGCGCCTATCCTCGTTTATCACAACTGTGGGGGAAATTCGGTTGCAAAGCTTGCTCTATCTTAGGATTTGTTGCCATTAATATGCTCCGCAGGCAGATGTGCCACTCAGTGCTCATGGCAACTCCGAGCGTTTGTTTAATGTGAAACGTTTCTCCTTGAAGCCTCTCCACAAAACTCAGCGCACGACAACCAATTTGGCCAAAAGCTGCAGGCTTGATGGCCTTGACAAGCCAGCTCCACCATTCAGATTTGGATATGACGATCTTGTTGCTGTCCAAGGATGTGGCCCGGGAACACGTTCCACCCGAGCCTGAGGCCCTGAGTCCCGGGCCCTACCTATATATTTCGCAGCTGTTGTCCTCCCATGCCATCGACTTTCTGTTCCTCTTCAAGTCTGCTGCTGCGAGGCCTCTGGGCTCTTTCTCCACCTACCTCATCCCTATACCTCACGTCGGGTTACATGTCGCCGAGACCGATCCTTAAGCATCGCGATTTTTCACAACGACATGAAAACTTCCCGTTCTCTGCATGTTCTTCGGTTTCACCATCACGCCATGTTCACTTCCCGCCGACGCCAACCCTTACTTCCACGTATGCCACCCACTCGCCGGCTACATACGATCGGTCGCCGGTCGCAGTTCCGCCCAATCAATGTGCGCTGCCCGGTCGCCACGAGCGGGAATTCGTGAGCGATAACAGTCAAATTGCCGAGATCAAGGGAAGCTATTTCCACCCTCGTGCCTACGAAGCCAGCTCCCCGGAGCCATCAGGTCACACCTATCCATATTTCGCGCTCTCTGAATCTTCTACTTACCCCTGAGCATCTCGTCAGTATCTGATGAATCTGACAGCCCGCTGGTAACACCAGCTGCCGATACCCTGTTATTCGCCCGTTTCACGTCTGCAGACTCGATGATACCCTTTGCACATTCACAAGATGAGAGAGATACCCCATGTGCATTCTTGCAGCACCCCGCTTTACAGGGGAAGGAGAAGAGGAGGAAAGGAGGGTCACGTAGAAAGGGGGCGACTCATCTGGGTGGCAACCAATGCCATTCTGGTTTTTCGGTGCCTTCTCTAGATTTTGATGACTGTTTGGGAGGATTCTGATCCTTTCGGCGACTTACATACTTGAATCGATACCCTTAACTTTATACCATGTAGTGGATATGAGGCATTGTATTTAGGTAGAGCATGACCATGTATACTGTACCCTGATATCAAGACTTTACGAACGTGCTAGCAAACATTAGAATCTGATATGATCTGAACTTGACCACATCAATGTGTGCATTCATCCGTGGAGTACTAGCCTCTTTAATGCTACACTTTCTCCTTTGACACGATCGAGATCGCTGAGGGATCGTTTTGTCTGCGATGATACGGCTTGGGCGGTCAGGTATTAGCTAGACTGCGAGCGGGAACTCCAAGGCTGAGGCCTGAGGGTTGAAGTTCAGGGTATCACTGCAGACAGGTAGGGTCGTGAAACCTGCCATGTAGTGTTTGTAACCAACAATAATCGATCCTGTCGCGACGTCCGAGATGTTGCAATGCGCTCTGTTGATGACAACATTAACCCGGTGGCAGATTGAGATCGATAGTCATGTCTCATCCTTAGACATTTCCGCCTAAGAACGAAGTTCGAGTACTGATATTTCTCCGATGCCTATCCGCTTGGTTCCAAGAATGCTGTCTCCATCTAGAATCGACTTTAATCGGCAGAGACGGTATTCTCGCATGGGCTTTACAGTGATCTCCACGAAGAATCAGACGACCCAAAGATTTCTGACAGAAGGATGCACGTAGCAGCCAAGGTAGAGCGGAATGTTGAGAATAAAGTTCGGATGCGGTCAGTGCACACTAGCGGAATCTGAAAAGGAGGCGTGGGAATGACGCAGATGCCATTCAACAAACGGCCTTCCTTGCTTGTCTTCGTTCACAACCTCCATCACCGCCATATCGACGTCGACAACACTTTCCATCCCCTCCAACACTAATACACCGTCGTAATGGCCCGTACTAAGGTGTGTTTTTAGAAAGGTATTATACAGCACATCATGCTGATTGTCTTTCCAGCAAACCGCTCGCAAGTCCACTGGAGGTGCGACCTTATCGGTTCCCGTTTTTCACCCACGTTGTGACACCATTCCCCTCTTCTAGGCAAGGCCCCTCGTAAACAACTCGCAACCAAGGCTGCCCGGAAGACAGCCGCAGCCGTATGTATTTGTCTCTCGCAATCTCGCATCTTCATGCTTAATATCGTGTTTTTGCTTTGTTCTGCCACAGGCTGCCACTGGTGGTGTGAAGAAGCCTCATCGTTTCCGCCCCGGTACTGTCGCCCTCCGTGAGATTAGGAGGTACCAGAAGTCTACCGAGCTTTTGATCAGGAAGCTCCCTTTCCAGAGGCTCGTTCGTGAAATCGCACAGGACTTCAAGGTATGTGCCACGACTATCTGGTGCTGCCGTGGCTAACATGACATTCTCCACTAGACCGACCTGCGCTTCCAATCCTCTGCTGTCATGGCTCTCCAGGAGGCCGCTGAGGCTTACCTCGTATCTCTCTTCGAGGACACTAACTTGGCTGCCATCCACGCTAAGCGTGAGTCATCCATCTTCTCCTGTGCTCCACGATGCTGACTCAGCTTTGTGTACCAGGTGTGACTATCCAACCCAAAGACCTTGCCCTTGCCCGCCGTCTGAGAGGCGAGAGGTCTTAAATTTCCACTAGGCTCCGCCACCATATGTCAATTTTCTCCGTTTGCTGTATTGTTTCTCTGCGTTCCCTACTATGATAAGTCTTTCGCGCGTAGTGTGTACGATCGAATGCCCTTGACCCTGGTCAACCCTTTTTTTCGTATTTGATCTTATATATTGGACTTGGCGGGCTGTATCCCAAGCTTCCGTAGATAAAAACTGTTGTAGAGCAATGTTTAACGCATGTGCTTTCTACCACGGTATATCGAGTGAGTTGGTAAGTATGTTTTTGAGCTCAACCAAGTTCGGCGATTGTGTGAACTCAAGAGTGGCGTACCCTGAGTGTTGTATGACGCAACACGTTTTATGTTGGCTCAAAATGGCCAAGCCTCGCCCTTCATGATCAAGCTTCGGGCTCAAGATCTGCACGCACGATGTGACGATCTGATGTGATTTATGGATTGGTCTTTCTCACAAAGGAACATTGAGTTCGTCCAGCTTTAAGGTTCATGCCAACTATGTAGCTGACCGTAAAGTAAATCAATGAATGCACAATGAGCTCAACTCGGTTCCATCGATCCAAGGCGGTGTCAATGCTCCGCCCGGTGATAAAACGCATGCGCTATGTTATAACTGGTATCATGTAGAGATATATGCTCCATCCCAGCACTTAAACCCAACATCACTTGAGATCTATGTACAGCTGTTAGCACGCCCTTTCGACCACATACGCAAAGCTGCACGTACCACAGAAGAATTGCACATCACAGCAATAGGTGAACCACTAAGGGTGCTCGCAGAGAGGTCCTTGGCAACAATGCCTGTCGCTGTGAAAATCAAGTCATGGGCGGTAGACCGTGATGAGGTATGCATGAAGACGAACCGGTGCCGGGATACAAGTCTAAAATGACGACTTCCTTGCCAGTTGCACCAGACACGTAGTACCTGATGATGTCTCAGTTAAAGCTTCGGAAAAGAACAAGGTAATAATCACCAGCAGGGGTCAGTGATGCATGAACCTTCGACGTATCCGGGCGTACTATAGTGTTTATTAGTGCGTAGAGGTGATGGAGGAAGATGTGACGCACTCGTTAATCACGCCAGTGAAGTTTTCGAACAAGAAGTTCTCGACGTGAGTCTCGTCAGCGGACGAGGAGGTCGGTCGTGGTCCGTCCTATTGTACATCCCATTATGAGAGATTTGTTGATAAGTAAGGGCAATGATGAGCTTACACTTTGGTCCCAGTAGCTTTGAGGAATATACAAAGTTAGAACGAAGCGAACGGGAAATGTTTGCAGGGACATACTTTTGGGTCACGTAGATGGGGAACATGACATCGATGAACCTAATACTTCTCCATGTTATACTAGAAACGTATCATCAGGGCACAGTCGTCGAGGACTTCGAAAAGACGGACTTGACTGCAGCACCATTTCCGCCAGTCCAGCTCTTGAAACGAGCAGCATAAAGAGTGCGGTTCTATACGGCAGGTAGCATGTCAGATAAGGAAGAATTATTGCCAGGAACCTCACCATGACTGTGTTCTCGAATAGGACATCCTCTACAGATGCCACTTTACCACCCTCGCCGAGTGAACCAACCGACAGACCGTGGGATCCCTCGCAGTAGCCAGATCTACAGCCAGAAATAGTATCAACAATCATTGCACTGAGAGAACCCGACGAACGTCCATGTAATATTCTTCGTACCACTGGAAACAGTCAAACAATCGTCTCCATTGACAACGTGATTATTTTCGAAAACCATATTGGTACCTCCCGCTGAAAAACCATCACTGTGTATGTTGCAGTCAAGCAGAAGCGAATCATAAACTCGGTAACGTACGTGTTGAATGGGAACGACTGTTCGCAAGTGTGAACAAGGATGTATCATAGGATTCGATCATGGACAAACTCACAGAGCTGTCGGAACTAGCAAGAATAGTGTTGCTGAAGATGTGTACATTGTCCGACCCGGAGGTCGCGAAATTCCATGCGACAGGCTGCAAATGACGATCAAATTCCGTCAAAAGAGAAGTATATTTAGAACTGGACCTTGTAAATCTTCATATCCCTGATCACGCCGTTTGTAATGCTTCCAAAATGCCAACCATGGGGCCTGTTCGTCTGCTGCTTGGCATCCCACCACTGAATAATCCGCTTTATCACAACTAAAGTGAATCTGAGGCATGACTCTTACCTGTTGGCCATGCCCATCAACCCAGCCCCAATCAGGGTCGGTATTGCCGCGGAGCGTGACATTTTTTCCTCCGGTGAACGCAAACCTGATGGGAAATGTCAGGCAAGAGCCGTTACAACATCGTAGTTACTCGCACCATGCACCTGGGTAGTCCTATCGACCTTCGTATCAGATTCTGCACAAAAATGACGACTGATATGCACTCACAGAGGCAGCAACATACCCCTGGACAGTCTCGATGCTCGTCGGATAGGATATGTTCCCGCTGATCACCACTTCGACGTTCGTGAGATGCGGGAATTTGATCGGAGACCACACATTGTAGGTCGTGCCAGCCTCGAAAACAATGGATGCGTCGTACGTGTAGCTAGACACGGCTGCCATCAGAGCAGGCGTGTCATCTGCATTTGCGGTGTGCGGGACGATGAACGTTGACCATGCACCTGCAACCGCAGCATATGCGAGAGGAACAGAAAATGAGTGTAGCGTCGTTGTGATCCTCATCCTGCGAGGAAGGTGGGTTTTCGTTGAGAGCTGAGCCGCGAACCATTCTGACAGAGATTAAGAAGTATATCAAAAGTATATGTAACGTCACAATGCGCGTGTCGGTCAGTTGTCTGTCGCTTGGGTTGACATGGCCTGGAGATCATGACATGGCATGCATGTGATGAATCATGAATTGTAGGACATGCTACTCCACACTCCCCGCAAGTTGTGATCAGCCTATCCGTGATAATTTGTTTTTCCCGCCCCATACGCACGTAGTCCGAGTCCGAGTCAGGGTGTGGAAGACGCCGCAAAATTCTGCGGTCACAGTTTAGTGCAACATCTTACACCAGTCTTCGTGCCTTCTTGAAGGTTAGAGTAATCCACCGTAGAGTTCTTTCCTCCAATCGTTTCTCCAAGGATGTAAATGTATTACAACCGAAACTTGGAAATAACTGTTGAAACCGAACTTGAAGAATTCGGGTCCGTTTGGACCGGGGCTTTATTATGTAATATGTCTCACTGAGCTGCAAAATGGTTGAACCGACGCACTCAAGACGACAGTTAACTTGCACCATCCTCCATCACACCGCATCATACATTTCCCCTAGACTACTTCAAGGTGCAGCAAGTAACCCAGGGATCGACAAGGTGTGCGGGCAACCATGTTGATTTCTGACTTGTCAACCTGTCTACATAGCTTGCAATGATTACGGTTATTTTGCCATCTACGAGAGGGTGCGCTTGACGATCACGGTAATCCTTAGGGTAAATAATAAGCTAGCGAATATCGGACGCAGTCTGGTGGTCATCTTTATACATAGACCATCCTCATGCTAAAGTTCGTCAGCACAAGGTAATCTATTTACATCGCCAAACCCCTCAGCAACCTCGTCAACGTGAAATTACTCGAAGCGGTTAAATTCCCTTCTTGATCTTCCGCTCCATAAACATGTACCCTGACAGCTATCTTGAAACTCCTCGTCTCTGCTCGCTGAAAGAGGACGAACGGGATTGGAATCCAGAAGCGCACGTACCACCCGAAATGACCATCCTCATTCATGGTAGAGGACCATGACTCCGGGGAGATCCCCTCAACATGAATCCCTTGCGTCAAGTGACATTTAGGCTCATCATTCACATGGCGTATTATGGCGCCATCAAAAAATGTTGAGAACGACAACGGGCGGTGGAGGTTGTGGGGGCCACCCATTGCCACCGTTGTGCAGACGATATCGACAATACTGACGTCCGGAACTACAAGGGGGTCGAAATCATGTTTTGAGGTACATGTAATGAGAAGTTGCGCTGGGAAGATGAAGAATGCACTGTGGATTGAACGCATTGAGCATAGGTATGATAGACTTTTAACGTGTCAACTTACTGGTCAGGCGCATCCCATGTTGTGATATGTTGTTCGTAGCAGCGGATTTGCATGTTGAGATCTTCTATGGCATACTGCCGAGATGCTTTGATTTGTGACAGAGGTGCCGAGATATTTTGAGACGAGATATGAAGGGGCTCAGACCCTTGCGACCCCTTAAGGCTTTTCTTTGAGGTTGAAATATGTAAGGGCTCCGATTCTACAAGACCTGACTGTGTTCGTTTGCGAGGTCCAAATTTCCTAGAATGTGGCTTGGTCGGAGACCCTGTCTGGGTCTTATCTGCATCTTGAGAAGATGCGCTACGAGGAACAGGACTCGTAAGTGGGCCCAAATGTCGACGAACGGTTCGAAGAAAACGAAGTGTGTCTTCAAGCGATGTAGGCGCAGACGTCTCTGGACTTTCGGTGAACGACTCGAATTCAATATCGCTCATGAATTCCGAAGGAAACCTTGTCTCATTGGTCGCATCATCTTCTTTCGTGCACCGTCTCAAGGTGCGCTTCGCGCGGGTGCCACTGTCAGTCTCTGTGGAGCTATTAGCAACAGTGACGGTAGATGCATCGTAGCTGGCACCTCGAACACGAGATCGAGGAACAGCGGCTGCTGCAGAGCACATCCAGGTTCCAGGGCACTAAGGTTGGGGTGCGATTGAAGGGGAGCATGGGTTGCAAAATTATGTAGGATTTTATATAATCGCTTAATCCACCATCGACAATGCCACAGCTTGTGGCAAGATAACGAGGCTACACCGTGCTACCACACGTTGTACAAGCGCTGGCCCAAACGGGAACTTCAGAAGACAATGGACGCGTGACATGTGTACCGTCACGTGTTTGTATTTTGCCTGGGACTCTGTTTTTCCGGATTCCGACGACCAAGTTAAGATCCAAATGGCGTTGCACACGCTCGTCAGAAGAGCAATCCATCGATCATCAGTCCTGCTGCGAACGATGTCGTCGAAAGCCTATGTCGTCCCCGTCGACCCAAAAAATCCTGGAGGAAATGTTGCTCCGGGTGTTGATCCAGCATCCATGTGGGCTTCACTTCCCCAGGCGCAGAAACCTGCAAAGGTCGGCACGTCACATCTCTTCTATGGAACCCCCAGGCAAGATGTAACTGCGCTCGTATCTCTTGGCGATGGCTTTGACTCCAAAGCTGGTGATGCAAGACGAGAAATCATCCGCAAAGCTGTTGGCAGCGGTGTCAAGAGCGTCAAGGCTCTGGGAGATGGTGTTTCTGAGGCTGTTATCGATGCCTCCGCAGATCCTCATGCTGCTGGTAAGATCTAATGTTAGCTACACCTTGCCTTATCTCATAGCTCCCCAAGCCGTTGCTGCGCACCTGGCGCTATACGACTTCACGCTGAAAACGTCACCTCCATCGAGGTTCGACCCTCGGGGCACTGAAGGTGTGCCGAAGAAGCTTGCGATATCCACGAATATTAGCTCTGCAGACTGGGATTCTGGCGTTATCTATGCGAATGCGCAGAACCTTGCGAGGACGGTGAGTTCATCGCTTTCTGATCTACGTGGGTGAATTTAACCAAGCTTCATAGCTCATGGAACTGCCGGCGAATATGATGACTCCGACTGCATTCTGCGCGCGTGTCCAACTAGAATTTAGCGGAGTTCCTAATGTGGAGATTATAGTTCGTGACGAAGGTCAGGCGCTTTAGCTTTCGGAGTCCTTTTCATATATTTACTTATTAATGTCTCAACAGCCTGGGCCGCCGAAAAGGGCATGGTATAATTACTATACTCAGTGCATGCCCTATGCTGACGTATCCTCATTTAGCGTACATTCCTATCCGTGACTCAAGGGACTGATCAGCCAGCCAAATTCCTTGAGATGTAAGCACACTTCATACCTTTTTGTTTTGCAGTATTTATTCATCATTGGCAATTTCATGTCACCTAAAAGTCATTACAATGGTGCCCCTTCAAAGGACGCCCAACCTCTTGCTTTCGTGGGCAAGGGCATCACTTTCGACAGCGGAGGAATTAGTTTGAAACCATCAGCAGTGAGGCTATCTCTTCTCTATTTGAAGGTCTTTGTAAGAACTCACAATCTCAATGAATCCAGGACATGAAACTCATGCGCGGTGACATGGGTAAAATTCGCTGGATCCGTGAGTTTGGAAATGGTTATGCTAACTTCGAACCGTAGGTGGGGCAGCTACAGTCGTTTCAACTGTACTCGCCATCGCTCAGCTCAAACTCCCGTGCGTTGTTTTTGACTTGATCCAAATTGACTCTTATCGTCCTACATACAGCATCAACGTTGTTGCTGTCACTCCACTTTGTGAGAACTTGCCTGGTCCAAAAGCTACTAAACCAGGCGACGTGTGAGTTCTGGCATGCATTTATTTATTTGTAGACCGACCATCTGACAGAATCTACGCTATGAACGGGAAATCTGTTGAGGTAGACAACACAGATGCTGAAGGTCGTCTGGTTCTGGCTGGTGTGTACACTTAGTTTTCGATGACATCCTGGGAACTCATGATACTTGCTCTAAGACGCATTGTACTATGCATCGACCGAGTTTAAGCCACATACAGTCATTGACCTAGCCACTCTCACTGGGTGTGTAGCTCTCAAACACCCTCTAATCTTATGCTTACGTACTTGCGCTTTTTAGAGCTATGGATGTCGCGCTGGGCGAGGTATACTCTGGTGTCTTCACGGTACGTCATCATGATGGCTGACGGCCGAAATATGGTTAAATAAATTGTCTTATTAGACCTCCGATACCCTTTGGAACCGACTGAGTGCTGCTGGAGAGAGCGAATACGATCGCTTCTGGCGCATGCCCCTCGACGAAGATTATGGCCCACAAATCTATTCGTCTAACGCTGACTTGTGCAACGTCGGTTACCTATCCTGATACCTGTGGTGCTTAGACTTGACGTCGTTCTTTTTATTTTAGCTTGGCGGGAAACCAGCAGGTGCATGCACGGCTGCACTATTCCTCAAAGCGTTTGTAGACGGTATCGAGGCAAAGGATGGCAATAAACCCTCTGTTCATTGGGCCCACATTGATATTGCTGGAACTATGGAGGTAAGGCTATCTTGCTCATTTAAATCCGGCAGATAATGCGTGCCGTGCACTCCGCTTTGGACTGAACGATATGTTTGCATTGTTCCCGAGGCTTCCTTTATTTTTCTATGTGTTCAATGTCAACTCTGAGCGCTGATCACTTCATTGCAGTTCACGCGTCCGATCCCATACCAAGAGAAAGGAATGACTGGGCGCCCTGTTCGGTAAGTAGTATAGGGTTTAGAAGATGCATACATCTAATATCGTCGTTCAGAGCATTGGTAGAATTTGTGAAACGTCTGTCAACCCAGTGATGAAGATCTTTATCCCGCCGGAGAGGCATGTTGAACTTGATTTGTAAAACAATGTTGATAACCTTGGTGGTAGAATACTGCCCGTGCAGGCTAATGAGTTTTTGATTGAACTCTTAGGTAGGAAATAGAAATGTTATTCAGTCGACTGTCTGATGATTCAGCCAGCCTATCTTTGGGGCTCGTAGCATTATTCCAGGGCCAGTCGGAATATCTAACTTCCGTGTGGGTCAGTGAATGCAATTTCTTTCTTATATCAAGTTCGTACCTCCTCCTGAGCACGGATTCATACCATCGCTGCAAGGATTACTCTCTCATGTAATGAACTAGGTTACAAAGCCACCGGCTCTACCGTATTTGTTGGGAGGATTGATGGGATATGAGATGAAAGATCATGCCGCGATTTCGAATCCTATCAAGTGTACCTGAGGTATTCTAGGGCGGGTCGGCATCTCGAACTTCCCTGTGGGTGGATGGAAGCAAGTATTATTTCTGTGAAACCCATACCCCTCCTGAGCAAGGAGCAATCTATATCCGTTCCGTATTTTTATCCAGTGTCATTTTCGCCTGGAGGTATAAAGAAAGACTCGCTGCCTCAGACTGCTCAACGACCATCGCATCAACAACCTTCTCTCAACGTGAGTCACACTCATCGGCATCTTTACAGTTTATTGGATTTGATTTGATGGGTTATAGCAACCAATAGCGGCTATGTCAAAGTCAGACTTTCTGCCTAGTACGAACTTCATCGGGGAGAACCATGTCCGTGTGCAGGTTGAGGACGATCAATTCCGCGTCTACTACCAGGGCAAAGACTACAAGCTCTACGAAATGCAGTGAAACAGCCCCGACAAGACGTGATACAGTCTCCTCAACTCTCCGACTTGACGCCGGCTGCCCGTATCGCAGCCTTTGCGTGGAACAGCTTGCGAGAGGTGCGGGAGTCCGATGCAAACCTTTGTGTGTCTTCTCACGTCGTCATGACAGATACGCGTGTATTATACCATTGTCATTAGTCTGGTGCGAGAAATTGTATACAACACGCAAGGTGGTTGGTTCCAAGGTGCGACATTGGGCACCCCAGTTGAGAACAGCAGCTTCTTGGATGTTCAAGTCCGAGCGAACTCGCCTCGTTCAGGGTCGGGTTCCAGTCTGCCGAGGCTCCCCAGACTATCACCGAAGCTTGGAAGACTCGTGTATTCTGAATGCGGTGGAGGAGAGTGGTGGCATGTAGAGTTTTACAAAGCGCCAAACATATTACATAGAGCAATAGAAATTGTCAAGCGCATTGTCTTTTGCCACATTGTTATTGTACTTCGTTGTCATCGCCGCCTGACCAGATGTCAAGTACTCACCAATGCAACAGTATCGCATCCAATAGCGTCCGCCGCCAGGGACATCCTGCATGTCATTGATTGACCAGGAGGATGGTGCAAAGATCAATACGAACGAAACAGTACCACGCAGCGGCAACGACTCCAAAAATATATCGTGAAATCAATAGGTCGAAGGATACCAGGAGTAGTGTTTAAAAATATGATTTATATAGCGGATGTGGCTGGTAGGAGTCAGTAGAGCTGTAAGGATGCTACTGCGTGCGGGTGCAGCAACAACGCGAGAGATACGAGTTCGAAGGGGAAAAGGTCGATCGAGATTTGAGGGATGTGTGGTGATAAGATCTCGTGAAGCTTAGATGCGGAAAACGGAG
>PVYE01003508.1:14209-65409 GCA_002995055.1 Rhizopogon rudus | reverse complement strand
AAATAGCGCCCCTGCACTGGGAGTTCATACAGCGATGTTGGTTATCTCGTGCAAGTCGTCCGTCGGTTGGAGAAATCGTAGCTTTCGCTACGTCTCCATATACCCTGGTCTCTTCATTATCGGAAAAATCGCGGGATGTGATGTCGATAAGCAACTCGACTAATACTGAGGGTAAGCGGTGGTTTTTCTCTCTCGCCTTTACTCTGCTTACGATCCGTACAGCTACAACTATGAAAGTAGTGCCTTATGAAGAGAATGTTGGAAGAATTTTCGGTGACGACGCTCTCGACTATACCATTAACATAAAACCCTGGTATCTGCAACCCGACTACACGAATGATGATATGATCATCGATGTAGATGGAACCGTGCGAGCAGGAACCGTTCCGGCGTTGGTTGAACATCTAACGTTACATGATCTTTCAGGTAAGAGCGCTTTAATCGCATTGCTGTATTTTATTCATTTGGCTTTTTTTCTAGACCCTACGTTCATTAAAACGTTCTTGATGACGTACAAGTCATTTACTACTTTTGATGAATTCTTCGACCACCTTGTCCGCCGCTTCTACATCCAAACTCCCCATTGGCTGAGTCCTTCTGAGGCAGAAGAATGGAAAAAGCTCAAACAGCGCATCATTCAGATGCGGTATGTCGTTGTTCATTCTCTCATACTTTGCTAATGTTATTTTCAGTGTTCTAAATACTTTCAGGGCCATGGTTATGGATGAAGATTTCTTTGAGAAGGAGGATTTGTACATCCTGAATCAAATGAAACAATTCCTGCAGAACGAGGAAGTTAGCAAGGTTTTAGCTGCAAAGCAGCTACTTCCACTTGTCGAACGTGCAGTGAGTCCAGCGCCGTTGGTATGTTCCAAGCTGTCTGACTCAGGTGCCATAGCTAGGAGGAGACATCAAGAAGGGCTTTACTCCTAATATTGGTAGTCCACCGACCTCGATAATGCCTAAACTCAACAATGAGTTAAAACTTACGGACATAGACCCCTTGGAGTTGGCACGACAGTTGACGATTATGGAGAGTCATCTGTACCAGAAGATTCGACCCGTGGAATGTCTGCAGCGTTCACTGGAGCAAAAGCCGAACCAAAATGATAATATTGCTCAGGTCATCCAGACAAGTAATCGGGTATGCTCCGGACCCTCCTATAGTCATTAGATACTCATACATAAGTTACCCAGATTGCTAACTGGGTGACTGACACAGTTCTTAGCCACGGGGATTCCAAGAAGCGTGCAGTTATCCTGAAGCAGTTCATAAGCGTGGCCGACGTGTGTAGTTCACTGCGAAAATCATTTCCACGATGCTTACTTCCCTTAGCGATGTCGTTCGATGCACAATTACTCGAGCATGGTTTCTATAATATCTGGACTGAACTCGCCCCCTATACGGCGTCTCAAGGGGTCATGGGAGCAAGTGAATGCGCAACACATGGGTCAACTCGACAATTGCGAGTTTACCATCGATTCAGGCAAAAATTATAATAATTATCGTTCCATGCTTGCCAAAGTCGTGCCTCCTTGCGTCCCTTTCATTGGTGAGCTTTCGATCTTGATCTTGTTACTGTTAGGTATTCATTCACGTCTAAAGGTGTCTTCCTTACAACTCTAACTTTTATCCGAAATGGAAGCAAGGACACTCTACCAGGCAACTTGGTGAACTTCCGAAAACGACAGAAAGCTTCGGAGGTGATCCAAGATATTCAGCGCTGGCAGACATTCCCGCATAATTTCAGTCCTATATCAAGCGTGCAGACGTACCTCGAGGAATCACTTACTAGGTTCAGCGAGCAGGTTGATGTAGGAGATCACTTTTGGAACCTCAGTCTGGAGCGCGAACCCCGCGAGAGAGAAGACGAGAAGATGGCTCGACTTCTCCAAGAGAGTGGATTTTTGTAAATGGACGCTTAGCGTGCTTTATATTCGTACGTTTACTTTCTGATTGATGGTTAGCGATGATGATCCGTTATATATCATGGACCCCGGTTATGCATATGATATTCCAACTTGGAGCAAGACAAATCGTGTATCCTTCTTAGCAAGACTTGTCTGTTTTGAGGGTCAACTAATTGATCAGACCAGACCGTTGACCATAAAGCAGGTGCATCGTGTGTCATGTAATACAACTAGTTGGTAATCTCTCCACCCGTGTTCGCATTCCACCTCTGAGCCCTCCTTCTTGCTACCACGTTACCCTTGTAAATCGTTGTGCGGTCGAATCCTGGACTTAGCACTACAGATTGCCATCCAGGCGCTCCATGCACTATGACGAAATCGGCAGGATCATCAACGAGCGGAATAAGCCCATCCCCTTGTTCTGCAGATCCCCCGCGAGTCCCTTCATCCATGACGCCAATGGCTTCTTTAGAGGTTCTCGATACCGATCGCTGTGATTATCGTCAGAATATAACAATAACAAATTCACCCAGTTCACTTACCAAAAGCACTCTCCAGTCCAGTTCTGTGCCCACTTGAAAGAGTGCAACCCCAAGACTAGCAAGTGTGAGTGGATCGAGTGACCCCTGTGGTGTGAAGGCATTCTCCACGTTATTTACAGAAAGCGCAACACGGACACCATGATCGCGGTAAACCTGCGGCGCGTTGAGCGTGCGCCCTGCAAGCGGGACACTGACTGTCCTGCTAGGATCCGCACGACCCATCATGTAAATATCACTCTGTGGTAGCCCGACAATTTCCAACGGTAACATGTCCATGGCACGTTTCAATTCAGCCCACTCTTCGTGCGAAAAGAGTCCCAACCTAGTTGCATGCCCAATCGTAACACGTTTTCCACTACTCCTGCACCAGGGTCGCTGACGCATCCGCTGTAGCACATCCCAAACCATCGGAGAGGTATCCGGGTCGAGGTTGTAATCCAGGTGGAAGTCCGCATGTAGGTTGTGTTTTTCAGCGAGAGACAATATGAGTTCGATGTTCTTGAGAGCATGTGTGCGGTTGGGCTCGACCCAAGGTGCAGATCCGACGACAGAAACCCCTGGGCGAGAGACTGCATTGCACAGCAGGTTGTAATTCGGACCGGGTTCCGTTGAAGCCGCAAACTCATGAAGCGCCTCTTGTGCAAAAGCTAACAGTTGATATCAGAGCTCCGATCAGCAAGGTATGTAGAGGTAGCGGACCAACTATTTGGATGTGGCAGACCTCAGCCCATTCATCGGCTAATTGAAGTCCCATGTCTAGACATGCGAACTCCACTGTTGTATCTACCTCAACGAAGGCTCGCATCGCAGTGACGCCAGATTCAACGCTCTCTCGGATGAGGCGTGTGGCCCTGACATAAAGATTGCTGAGATCCTTTGTAAATTCTGCTTTAGCTTTATTCGTTACTTGAAGAGCTTCAGATAAAGACCTTGGAGATTGTTAACAATGATATCACGGATCTGAAATATAACGTACCCAGTGATCAACGGGTCGCATTGACCGAGTATGAAACACTTGTCCAGGTGAATATGCGAGTGGCACAGTCTTTGCATGAGGAGGTTTCAGACCTGTCAATCATGGACAAAGTCAAACATACGAAGGGATTAGCACTCCTCCATCGGCGTCGATTAATGTAGCTTGATGATCGTCATACATGCATGATCCTGAGGAAGTTACACTCTGTACTCGGCCATCGAGACAGGCTATGTCCCATACCAGAGTCTCCGAATTTCGTTCCGCAGAAGGTAGTCGAACGTTACGTATCACCGTACTATTCGGACTTGCCATGATGCCAGTAGCTAGTAGACTAGAGTGCAGTGAACTTGAACTGGATAGCGCAGATGCAACTTTCTCATGGCCTTATGCATATAAGTTGGACTTGACCAAGGTCCAAGAATAGAGACCCGAGTCGTGGAAGTGTAGTAAGTCGAACGGTTCGTTACTAATTTGTTATCTGTCACGGCATAACAATCATCTTTGTTCAGGGCGCCGGCGACAAGGTTCGAAAAACGTCAACGTTACGCTCAAGTTAGTTAACTTATGTAACTACTTCTTTGTTGAAGAGTCGTAAGCTTAGACAGAGGATTCATTTTACGTTAACAATCCAAGCTTTTTTCAAGCCTACGCGAGCACTCTCATTGGTGGAGAGACTCGCTTAGACAGTGAGTCCGTAACCAATCCCTGGACTATCCCAAACCGAGCGCTCAATGAACAGCTCAATGAGCGGCTAAAGTTGTAGATCCGGGCCCCTAGAGGCTTTGCCGGACTGAATCGGACTGTGCTTCCCTACAATTCTGAGGAACTCTCCAGCTCCTCCAACCTCGCGATGCGCGTCGAACCGTGCATTCTATACGAGCCGACTTTCAGGACACCAGCGCACAATTTCATCACTTCCATTCTCCAACACATCAGTATACAAATCCGACACCTGTTCGGTGCTGCTAGTGGTGCTCCTAGAGTGTGTAGTAGGTCATGTCTCTAGGCCCGTCAATTAGTGCTCACCCTTCCGTATATCAAATATGTCAGAATAGCCCAAAAATCACATTTCTGTGATGCGTTAAATACTTGTCAAAAACTAGTTTTTCAATCTAAACATGAAGACAGCGGCACAGAAGACTCGTAACTGAAACTGAAAAAAGACGCCAGTGCGAAAAGAATTCAAAGTGCAGAGCAGTAAACCATAACATATCACATCATGCCACTGTTGAATTCTCCGAAGTCAGTGGAAGTGTTTTCTCAAACCACTTCACGGTCTGATTGATAGACTCCTCAAAAGCCTCCTTGACATCGGGGAATTCCAGATGAGGCCTGCAGGCAAATCCATGAACAGTACCTGATGAAGCGTGGTTAGGAGGACTACAAAGTAAGCAGTTGTAAGAACGGCACAAACCTTTATAATCCACGAACTCATAATCTACATAATTTTCCTTCCCTTTACGAATTTCAAGCAATGCTTCAGCCTTGCTGCGGATAGCAGGACCAAAACTCATGTCATCTAATACGATGTTGTATTATGATCCACTAGGTTAGTATGAGATCGTCATCTTATCATTGCACGGACCTTCGGCACACACCCAGGACGTAGGACACTGGTAATGGGGTCACATAAGCTCTCACCATGAAGGAAATTACGTGCAAGTCATACATTGATTGCGTTGACCTCGGCTTCAGAGATACTTCCGGGGTGGCAGACCACTAAACTATCAAAGATATTGAGTGGGGCCAGTCTGACTCCGAGTGATCCTCCAAAGCAATATCTTTAGTAATATCTTCAGTAATGAGATAACTTGTTCGAAGACACATACCCGACAATACCAACTTTTTCATATTTCCGCTGCTCACGAATCCTCTGGATAAACTGAGAAGAAATTAGCATGGCCTTATCAATAAAGATTGCAATATACTACTAACAGCAGTGGCTCTCGGATCAACAACTGACGCTCGATTCCGAAAGAAAATTCCAATGCGTGGTAGTCCAATCATAAAGATAAATTTTATCTTGTCCCATAGTGGCCATATGCCGGGTCGCTTTGGCATGAGGTCCTGCGCCATCCCATCTACATCTAAAAGTGGCTGTCCTTGACACGTTTCCGTGAGAGGAGTTTATGACGCTCTACACGGAATTAAGTACCGTCAAAGAGATCCGGAATCCAGACGTCGCAAGAAAGCTCCTTCGAAAGTTTGTCCGCCAAGAGGTGTGAGTTCACGAGTGGCAAGCCAAAGGCATCGCTGAGTAGAATTATCGCGCGACTTTGATGCGCGCTGGCGGCCAGGTAGGCATTGACGCCATGAATGTCCGTGAACAAGCCTGTAGGCTTGCCTTCAAGGATCGATCCTCTGTAGCAGTCTGGACAACTCATGGGTTGCAAATGCAGTTAGGCTGAAGGGCTGGATCAAAACTCAGATCAGGGATGCGAGAAATTCACATGGGAATATTAGTGATTGATCAGTGACTAGTGATTCATCACCTGTTCCGAATTCGGTATAGCATTCTTCATTTCCGCTACTCTACGCCACTTGCTAGAGTTGCCCTAAAAGAAAATATACCTCGCATCTACGGGGAAAATAGTGTCCGTCTTTGGGTGGAACTGGAACCCTCCTGAATCTGAGGCCTGAGGCCGGAGTCACGTCATGACACTTCCGTCATACGCGTTTTTATTGGATTAATCAAGTTGTGAAACCAAAGTCACACGGGGACAAAAACGAGGCTTCTCTCATCGTAGAATGTGCCTCTCTGACAGTAGTCTCTGTCAAATCACCGTTTATTGGAACATATTAAAGCTTGAGGGAAAGAGCGTGTAACACAAATGTAACAATCGACGAATGGACGCTGCTTCCTTTGATTTAATTCTAAAGTATATATAGTAACTTATATATGTTTTGCTTACCTAACGGTGTTTCTCACGTATGCTACTTACTTCATTAAACATGTCAATCAGCTGGTGAGGTCCTTGCAAGCTCTTAGCTGCCCACCCCCCAGCTTCAGTACTTTGCCTGCACGAGTGGATTCAGGGTATAACAAGATGGTTGCGTTTACGAATCTTTTATTCACGATCTCATCTCTGGCATTGTTGGCATTCTCAGTGCCGTTGAAGTTGAGGGATGTGGTAGATCCGCCCATCACTAGTCCAACGGCGGGCACAGTGTGGCACGTTGGAGAGACGCAGCTGGTAACTTGGTGAGTGTGTACAACCAGGTGTCATTGAACTCTCTGGGTAAACCATCTATCGCAGGAGTACTACCGGTTTATCTCCCAACATTACCAATCCAGTTGGGATGCTGGTTCTGGGGTACATATACAACAACAGCGAGAACCTGATGTTGAGTGAGTCAACCACTATGTGAAGTTTATCGTAATTCAATAACATAACCTTAGATGCACCACTTGCAACAAACATCAATTATATGGCCGGTCAAGCTCAGATTACTGTCCCCATTGTGGACACACGAGACGATTATATCGTTGTTTGTAAGTAGTTTATATCCGTGCGAGAGTTAGCTTTAATAATTTTGGTTAAGTGTTCGGAGACTCTGGGAATGCCAGTCCAGAGTTCACCATTATCAACGACAGTTCATCTTCATCTGCCTCTGTGTCATCCACATCTACTTCTTCACCTCAGTCGACGACTCCTATTGGTAGCGTATCTTTTACAACTCAAGCTTCCACGGAGAACCCGACATCAACTCCTGGTACTACCTTGACATCAACTTCCGGTACTACATCGACACCTATAGGTGGGACAGTCACACCCACTCTTAGTTCCCAAGCCACCTCAGTCGTGACATCTGTTGCATCACCAACGCAAAGTACACTCACAGGTGCTGCATGGAGGAACCATGCGTCAGGCGCGTCGATTCTGCTCGCCCTGATATCGGCGGTCTACATCCTCTAATCATCATGAGCCTCAATTGGCTCCCACGGACATTACACGCAAGTCTCCAGGATGACACGTTAATAATGATAATGATTTAGTGTTCATGAACTCATGCTTACTCTTCCCTTGTACAACTTTGATGACGAATATGGGTTTACGGCTTATACTGGGTGGCATTCAATTACTCTAATGTAGCACTCCTCACGATACCATTTTCATTGGAACGCCGATTTACGTCTGAATGTAACTAATTGGTTTTCAGAAAGGACCTCCTGTCAATTGTGTTATCTGACGAGATGGTGCGTCGGTGGATGCTTCTCTGAAAATCATCGAAGGAATAGGGAAAAGAGGTCCCTTTGATTATTTTCGCATGGCCCAGGGGAAGGTTATAAAGGATATTCGGATGGGTGACCATACCGAGCGACATGTTGAACCACGACTGACAGAATCCGTCACGAGGTCCTTTATTTTTCCGCTTCCAGAATGAAAGTGATGAAGTCATAAACCATCGCCCTACTTGGCCCGGACATTTGCACAAAAGACTCGGACATTGTCCTAGTTCCGTGAGATTGCGCCCCAGTAACAGGTGAAATCAAGTACAGTACTATTCAAGAGTTCAGCTAATGACCGAGCTTGTGACTCGGCGACTCGGCGACGGAAGTGTATTTATCGGTTGCACGATCTCTATTTGATGTATGTTGCTCTCCGCATGGCACGGATTTCGTAGTCTGACTAGCATCAGCAATGTACATACGTTATCAGGCTCGAGACCATTCAAAGAATGTTCAAGAAATGAAATCAGCCAGCCATTCGACTCATCTGATAAGATGATGCTACGCATACGATAAGCCTCGCATCTTCAACCTTATTTCCGTGGTGTCCATAAAATTTAATACCAGTAAACGCCGAACAAGCGAGACATCTTCCTCTTCCTCTTTATCAAAGGAAAGAAAATGTGATACCCCCAGTGCTTCCCTCGAAAACTATGTAGAGGAAAAGGAGTGTGTTTGACTGGATATGCTGACCCGTTTTTCAAGTTTTCAGAAGGGAGGCGAATCGTGTGGTCACACAGCCAGACATGACTCGGAGGAGGTGCGAGATCGAGCAGTTGCCAAGACTTATGTCTCGGCGAACGTGCGCCAGCTCCTCGCACTTCTGCATCCCTGCAGGCTGGTGGTAATCTCAAAATCCTCGCGATGTCCCCGCGGAGGATGTTTGTACTTACGGCTCTTAACCTCGTCGATGCGGCTCCCACGGAAAACGTGGGCTTCATGCCGTGGATGGGAAGTTAGAACATGAGGCTGTACATGTAGGCTTGAAGCAGCCATTATCGCGGCATCGAAGGCATGGCAAATGATCGGTTAGACCGGTCAGGTTCAACTGCTCACGAGGAAAAATTGTGCCAACGATGCTAGACGGACATTAAGATCTGTCAATCGAGTCACAAGCGGTACAAGTGGACGAGGCTAGCGATGGCGGACTCCAAGAGTGACTTGTTGAAAAGGCATTTATATTCGTAGGTGCTAATTAGCAATATAAGTATATCGACCGATTGAAATACTAGAAACAACACGGGGCGATATATATGACGGAGACTGCCAGAGCCCCGCATTTATCTGTAATCGTGGGTGATAATGTGCAGTACCCATATCGTTAATAATACAGAAGGTACTTCTGCTTATCGTCTTCCTGGTGAAGAGGATACGCTGTCTATAATCTAAAGAATCGTGATGGAAATCGTAAGGAAATGATATACCCCACACTGAAGTAGGGATTTTGGAACTGCCGCATTCAAGGAGACCAGCCCTTGCTCATGAAGTGCCATGAAATTGGGATTTCACCGGTATCAAGTGTACTGAGTTCTTCAAATAGGCTAGGCGACATGTCTGTGAAATCATTTAGCATGCATGACTTAAACCCTGAAAAATTGCGTACCTAGGCTACCTGAGCCACAAGATTCGCATTCATCACGCGTCTGCCCGTACGCGCTCTTTCCGTTGGCAGTATTGGTAATGTAAATCCACTATGTGTAGGCGATAAGCATCTAATATCCGTATTGCAGGAATAGGAGACGGCCTACCTGATCGCAGTTCCCCCCACCGCCATAGATTTGAGCAGAAATGGCAACTATAGGACTGCTATCAGAGTCTGTATATCCGCAGGCGCCTGTGCCGACTTCAAACCAGGTACCCTTTGTCAAGAAATTAGGAAGTTGCTCCGTGAAACAACCATCTCACATCGACGCACCTCGCCTGTATGTGTCGTGCGCTTGTCAAGTGTAGCAGTTCCGTTGAACTGCATGGGCGCGGCCAGCGCGGTAAAGAGGATTGCGCATAGCGTAATCAACACAATTGTCAATCTATACATATTGATGGTTAAACAAGATGTCAAGTGCGCGAAGACAGGGGAGTGGAGTTCTGCTGGCACTTGTGTTTTGATGTCCAATCTTGAGGCTTATATACCTGGAGACAGGCTTTTACCTCACATCAGACATGCTCTTCAGGAAATTTAATTGCTGTGTCAGTTTTAGGGATGTCCCGCACTGTAGTCGCATTGTCCAGGCAAGAAACAAGGGTACGTACTTCGGAAACAACCCATGTTGGAAGTCTTGCATCTATTGATTCCGGGTCGAGGGCAAACAAAACTGAAAATCACGTCACGGTCAAGCTCGAGCACAGGTACGCCACGGTTTGCGAGATCACGCGCGACAGAATATTATTGCCGCATAATAATCATATTGCCAACAGCCTAAGGCCGTGTGTAACCATCTCGTCTTGGATAATGGTAAGTATGACTCGAGAAGCTGTTGATGGCCTGTACTTAGCTGATGGGCATCATGATCATGATGCATGTACTTATGATATATCAATCTTGAAGCCACTCTTTGAAATTTTTGAGAGAGGTTGAACGGCGTTGAAGACTCAGGATTCCCACGGTTCATCTACCTCCGTTTTAGCTTCGCAAATCGGGCCCACTTCCCCGCACCTCGTGTTGTTGTTTTGTCCCCATTTCTTTTCTCAGCTCTTGAGTCCGACCTAGTCCGACATGCTCTCGGCTACTCTCACCCGCGGGGATTACTTTCCAATAAGCGATGCGGACACAAACTACTCGGTTCCGTTGCCGCCAGGAACAAGTGGTCAACTTGCTCCACCATGACGTTTTGTTCCCATCATTTCAACATCATCCCATGATCAGGCATGCAACTATTTTCTTTTTCTTTTTGGAAACACTAGAGATGACTTCTTGCCAATATTGACTACATTGGTTGTTATCCTAGTGCCTAGGTCGTACATTTGAGCTCGCAAACCTGATGGTTACTAGTCTCAACCTGGTCGAACACTGATAGAATTACATAGATGCTGCGTACCAGCAGTTTCTCGCTTCTGGAAGCCCTTACTATCGACGCCCAGGAAACACGAGCGCACCCCGCTACTGTTGGTACATGCTATGGATAGCCTGAAACCGGGGAGCGGATGTTTGGAGCGACTAGCCGGGCACCTCAAGGCTCAAGCTTCACGGACCGGTGCTCGTAAAATGTCAGAGACAGCGGAAGCATAAAGATCAGAAATAAATCTCTTCCCATATAGTCATCTGTACACATCCAGAAATTTGACATCACCTCGGAAGGTACTTATTCGACGTAAAGAAGACATTCGATTTCGCTCACAGACATGTGACGTACTAGACATGGACTGTAAACAGACATATGAGACAAACCCCTACCACCCCTCGAGCCTCGTAGCTCGAAGTTCGCCGTGTGCTTGCACTCTCCTCGAAATTATTATCGTTCAACGTGGAGGTTTCGTAATACATAATTGTCCTATAATCACTTACTTAAATAAACGTGGTGCAATCACCGCACCACGCACCACACGCACCACGTTTCATCAAGTAATGAGGCTGAAGGTATGTACTCAAAAGTCACTCGTTTGAACAAGCTGTACATAACTGATTAGCATATATTGCGTGCCGCCTGATCAGACAAAATCGACAACTAGCTCAATGATGGCTGTCCTGCGTAAGATTTGAATGGTATCTGGCTAAGCGTTGATAGCGCCTGAAATTTTGACTAGCAATATTATGATACAACGCTGCAAAGGTGAGGTGCTTCCTGGTGCTCCGACTGTCGCCAACCTGTGTCTCCCGACGCTGTGTGACTCATCTGACAAACCTAATGTCGTCTGATTGCATTCTCAGTCATGGCCATGTCTAGTGAGTAGATGAGACCCCATTCAGGTGGCTAAGGCCGATCTTACACTGGCATTGTAAATTATAATCTGCGAATTGTGCGTAGTAGAATATAGTTTCGTTCACAAGCCCACAGAACAAATACCTCGAGCTCACTGTCGGAAACAGCGATGTTCGGGTATTCACCCAACAATATATTGCGTTACTCTAGTCTTTCCTACATAGACAGACCTTTATAGACGAAGAAAGATAGTCGTTCCTTCTAGAGTTACTCTGAACATTCAGATGAAAGTGTTTTCATGGATTACTATGTAGTTACAGCTTTCGGGTAGGTACTCATGTCTCTACAGTGTTTGTGGTGACAATCGAGGACATACGTCATACATAAACTTTATGCAACGAGTATGTAACAGTACTAGTAGTTTTCCATCACCAATTGTGACTAGTCGCGATCTGGACACAGCGGATCATCCATTCCGCAGTTATTCCGATACTCGAAGTCGATCACATTGAAACCCGACGACGGGCGCAAAGAAAATGCAGAATCAAACCAACTGCTATGGTCAATTGTTACCTGTAACCTGCCGAATTCGCTTTCGAGCATTCAATATTCATTGTTGACATTTCATGTTCAGGATCAGGTAGATCGTATCTCCAGTCTTTTTGATGCCCACCTCGATCTATTAGTCGATGTGCGTTGTTTCGAATTTTTAGATAACTGAAACTCATCTACTTAACTTACACAGGTCCGCGAACTATATCGTGATAGAGCAGCCCTAGAACGCGAGTATGCTGTCAAGTTGCAGCAGTTGGCCAAGAAAGCAAGCGAAAAGAAGAACAGGCATGCATCTCTCCTAGCCGTCGGAGATAGCCCTACCAAGACTTTCAAGGAAAGTATGAATCAGAAGCAAGTCCTTTTTCTTAGTCTTGGCTACCGTTGTTCACAACTTTCCAATGACAGCACCCTAAATCATGCTTACTCTGAGATTTTATCCTCGATGTCAAGTGCTGCTCAGGACCACATCAACTTAGCGTTGGCACTGACGTCTCAAGTTATGGAACCTCTAAAGGTTATTGAGCGTCGCAACAGCGAACACAAGAGAAACGTTGCGTTACTGCGGCAAATCATATATAAATGCAAACTGATCGATGTATGCAGCAAATACAATTATACCAGAAGATTCTGGCTGGACGCGACAAAATCTACGCTGAACGCATGAAGGCAAGATGATTAGTTGGTTCTGCATTATATATCTAACAATCATGATACAGAGCAAGCAAAAAGTAAGAATCTTAAGATTCCATAATACAATTTCTGACCACATTCATTCATCAAGTATGATGCCGACTGTGCCGAAGTTGAAGTCTATCGTCAGAAGCAGGTAAGGAACTTCTCGAGGGGTTCTCACGGTCATAATTCCTTCCCAAGTCTGGTCACGTTCACGATCGGCACGCGGAGCGCTCAGCAAGAGAATATGATCAGCAGAGGCTTAATATGTTCAATAGTAAGAAGTAAGTGCCAAAGAAATAACTTGGAAAATTGTATCAATTCCAGCAGTGCCTATATCATCTCCATTGCAATCGCCAACAACGTGAAGACAAAGTTTTACACTAAGGACCTGCCAAGTCTTGAGGATGTGAGCTGGATAACATTATTTTACTCTCTAGCTTGTCTTGCTGACGACCATATCAAGTCTTTCCGTGAGCAGGTACCACTAGAGCACAGGGCACTTGGATCAGCTAACCGTCTGCAGAAGAATTACAGACTCGTCTAGTGATGGATTTTGTTACCGTTGCGACGGAGGCCCAGAATATCCAGGTGTCACACCAAGATATCTTGAAGGATCGTCTTGCAACCGTTAGCGCCGCTTTGAGTGAGGTCCGACCCGATAAGGACCAAGCACTTTTCGTGGACTCCAATGTACGCCCATTCAGCTTACCCGAAGACTGGGTATTTGAACCATGCTCGAGCCATTACGACACGGTAGGCCTGACTGACTTGAGTTCTATGCGCGGTGTTGAGGAGTGCGCAAATTACAGGGAGATATTTGCGTCGATTCGGCCCCTAAGGTGGTCTTACAAAACAAGCTCGCGCGCTCGCGAGCTAAATTAAAAGAATTGGATTCTGTGCTGGAAAACAAAAGTAAATTTGATTTGTGCCACGGACTGGTCACGCTCACCAATCATGGGCATAGGGAGCGAGGCCGAGAAATATCGTGACTTGGTCACAGACAGCGCGCTTGGAGATGCGGGTGACTCCATAAACGTCCGTAGTCACTATGCGTGCGGTCATGACCAACTAAATGACCTGCAGACATACCTTGGTATTGCCCACGAGGTCACTTCTCTCTCGACCTCGGCATGCGTCCTGAAGTCAGAAATAGATACGATCGCAGTTGTCCTCGGTGGTGAGTAACACGTTCGTGTAATATGGTACGACAGTTAATGTTGTGCGAAAGGTGATGAGGGAGGTTCAAATCCCCACACTTTCAAGAGCTCTGCCTTTTCGATACCCACAATATGCGGATATTGTAAGGTAGGGTCAAGAAGTTGTCGAATGTGTGCCGACACTGTTTGACCGAAAAGATAGGTATCAATCTGGGGCCTAAGTAAGCAGGGAAAGACCTGTAAAAGTTGTGGCTTATCAGTGCACTCGAAATGCGAGTTGAAGGTGCCATTCCGATCCAAACTATATTTGAAGGACACCCTTGTGAATATCGTCAGGTGCCCGCGGAGTGCAGTAACGTTCACGGTGTTTACGAAGCCTCGGAAAATTTGCAGTCGCCCTCTTCTACTTTGTCTAGATCTGAAAGTAGATGTGAGTTAATGAAAAAGTTCTATAAGGTGTCAAACTTACAGAATCTTCGCAGCATCTACCAGCTCCGGAGAAGCTCCGACTCTGTCTTCTTATGCGCTGCCCCATGCATCACCAGACGTAAAAGAAAGCAATCGGTTGGCTCGTGTCATCTTCGATTTCACGGCGTCTTCGTCATTCGAATTGAATGTGATAGGTCTGTGTGGTGGCATTCATGCGTCTTGCATGTGCTGATTTGGTTTAAGACGGTACCTTGGTGCATGTACTAGAGGAAGACGATGGTTCTGGATGGGTGAAGGTGGTAGACTCTGACGGTAATGAAGGGCTTGTACCTGCGACCTATCTGGACGATGCAAGTGGAGGGCCAATTGAAGCGTCCGAACCATTTCAACCAAAGCTTCAGCAAGCTTCAGGCATGTACGGTACGAGCACAGCCTATCGTCTGGCACGATCCAGTTTTTCTCACTGTTGCCGAATAACCAGTGCGGGCTCTCTACGATTATCGAGCTCGAGGACCAGACGAGCTCACGATCAATGAGGGGGACTTTGTTGAGCTGTCCTCTGGAGCCAACGGAGGTCAGAATTATGCAGATGGTTGGTGGGAAGGTATGGAATCCTCTGGGCTTTATTTGAACGACGATTAACTTATTACAATTTTAGGGTTTTCCAGAGACGGGAAGAAGGGAATATTTCCCAGTAATTATGTACGTAGGCCTGTTGTCAAATCAAGAATATAGAGTTGCTCAGCGTGTGTCAGGTGGAGCTAGCCTGATTGTTTCGCGACGGTGGTATCGCTGCCGTTAGTTTACAATGCATTAATCACAATTTTGAAAACCGTCTGATAACCATAACCACCAAGTGCGTCCATCAAGCATTATCTTCTAAACCATGACGTATCTCTGTATCTTATGTTTGTGCCTGATCGTGACCGCCAGCCGAGAGTCCATCCTGCTTTCATAATTTTCTGGTAGGGAATTTGGAGTGAGGGTAATCTTTTGAGGCTAATATTCACCTCCGTTGGTTCGGGTTTATCTGCAGACAAGTACTTACAGGCGAGGATATTGGTACGGTTCTAGGTCGGCTATAGCCGAGGAGACCCTATTGTACGTTACAAGGCGTCAGCAACATGAATTTATGACAGCCACACATACAAATTTAGCTGCGGTTTATAGTCCTCATCACAATTTACAGCGAATACAGCCAATCATGCTCTCGGCTAGCATAATCGTAGTTAGACGGTCTCTTGACGAATTAATCATTTGACAGTTGCTCGCCACCGTACAGGTCAGGGGGTCCACGCCGCTGGAGGTGTGCAATCAAAAGTCCTTCTAAATCTTCTCATGGGGACAACTTGAGCTTAGTGCAGAAGTATACGGACGGCCGAGCATCGTATTCAAAGAATAATTTACCTGCGGCGGACCGGGCCATCAGAGCATAAGTCTAAACAAATCACAGTTACCAAAGCCCTGGCATCAGGATCCCGCTGACTGGCCGGAAATTAACATATCTTGTGAGGCTCGAGGTGCCGTTGAACATGTGTAAATTAGCAAGCGCTTGAAATACGCCACCGAGTTCACGCTTACATTTGAAAGTGTCATCTAAAAGAGGTGGTGATTTCATGCTTCTTTGGTATGTCTCTTCATCACGCTCGGGAGTCCACGTTTGCAGCTTCAAAGTAGATCTGCCTGTGCACGAAGGTACCAAAAATGGAATCTAGGGAGTCAGAAGGCATACACGCAGCACCTAGAGCTGCATAGAAGGATCAATCACAGACCCGACGAAGCTGTGAGGTTGGGTATTCCTGGTCAGAATGTCAGTGGGACCCACGATGAGATGTATCTGCAGATTCATGGGTAATATACTCCCCAATGGTGATCTGCTGTTCTTACACGCTGTCCATTTTGGATGAATGCTTCCATAACTTTGCCTCGACTCGACTGCGAAGAAGCTGCCGCAAGCCTTCCAGTTAGAGATCTGACCGGGGTCCAGTTCAAATTAACAGATACAGAGAGGAGAGCTGTACCGCTCCAATTTGTATAAGAGCTCACCGGTACAAGCTGACTGAGACAACATTCCCCAACCACCGGTCATCATCATTACAGAAGGAAATCTGTGAGCTCATAGGCTGCCTCATCTATCCTTTCACCTGCATCGGCGTCGTGGCTCCACGCTATGATTGCACCAGCCGCCCCTTGCTTGCCAATGGCTTGGTCGGCTCTGTAATCTTGCGATGGATGACTGCGACGTCGATCCTTGGGAAGCGGATTTTTGACAACCTCTTGTCACAGCATCGATAGGGCCTATCGGTAGTATGGACAAGTCTGTCGCAATGTAACCCAACTTGGCTGGAAGACCTCGCAAGTGAATGATGCCACTCACAATTTGAAAGCCACTGTCATGAACAATATCATGCTTCAGCAGAATGACTGAAACTTACGCTGACGCATGAACAGTCCATGCCTGCTACTTAGGCGAAATGACGACTCAGCAGTGCACTGGACTCCGTAGCATGACCGAGTGCGATATGTACTTAGATTGGTGCTGTATTTGCAAGTAGTTCTTAGTGTATACCCAACGTTGATCGAAACGTCGAGTAGATGAGTGGAGTAATCACATATGCATATCGATGCGAACCCCTGGACTGCCATAATGAGTGACAACGTATCCCAAAAGATGAATAGGCAGAGAAAAAATCAATACAGTGGAATAATTACATAACTCAGGCTGGTCCAAGGAAAAGAGATATGAAGTGCTCCAGCTATCGCCCCCCAACCCCAATCGCCGTCCGTATGAATGGGCCATTCGCTCCCATAGGCCCATATGACGTGCCAGACGGAAGTGGCGTAGGCATGGCACCACCAAGTGCTGAACTGGGTAAAGGCACACCCATACCCATGACCACACCCTGATTTTGGGGGGCGGAGGCACCTGGCCCAGGTGTCTGATTTTGTGAATCTCTTGGCACCCTATCTTCTCGTTCGGCGATGGTAGCTCCACCTCGGCCAGTATCCGTGATACCGTTGGATACAGTAAAGGCCTGGCCTAGACCATACAGTTTGCAGTTGTATTCGGTGTCGTCTATTTGATCATTGAAGTAGACTTCTCGCATTTTGAAGAAGGTAGATGCGGTAAGAAGGGAATCTGATCCAGCCTGATGTGACGTTCCTATGCGCATCACCTGTACGGAATTCATAATCAGCTGATGATCAAATAATCAGGGAATATCACGTACATGAAGATCATCCGCGATATCTTGTAACCCTCCTTTGAGGGACTTGGAAGCACGCATCATGAACTTGATGTCGTAGCAATAAGGGAACCAAGTACGCAGCCATTCAAAGAATTGCTCTTCAGACGTTGGCAAAGACGTTGCAGTCAAGAGCCTGACCAAGTACCCGAAATCATAGCCACTGGAATGTCAAGTGAATAGGCAATTGACGTGAACGGGAACAGCGAGAAGTATGGGCTTTGTATGTAATCACAAAGGAGCTGAATGTGTACAAGAAATAACAAATAAAGAGGACTTGCAGCCCTCACTCGTCTGAGAACTCACCTATGGAATGATATCCACCTAGCCTCTGGTGCAAGGACCAGACCCGATGTGATCAATAGTTCAGCAAAGTCATTTGGTAATATTCCCATCTCCTCATGCCGCTGGAAATCGAATCCAGATTTCTGCAGGAGGTCGATTGACTCGGGTGCGTACATATCTTCGCTAGTTCTCATTCTCAACATGTGACGCCTGAGATCTTTACTTCTGACACACACCTTATGTTGAACTTGAAATTAAATTGCCAAGTTGTAACGTCCTGGGGGAAATTACCCTCTTCATCCGCGAGTGTGATACCGACCTGGATTAGCTTGAGCAGGTCGACATTACATCTCATTGTCTGGTAGTGATAATCTGAAGATGTTTTGAATGTGCCTATAGGTCGTGCAACTACACCCGGAAATTCTGTGTCCTAGTTTACATCGTGAGTCCCCATCTGCAAGAGATAACAGAGTATACGCCGCACAATTGCAACATAAGGGTATTGGTCGATCATGTCTCGTATGTTCCGCATTTCTGCCTCGAGATTTGGCGCCCATACCTCCCGTATCCGGGACATTGCTGAAGAACCTTTCTTTCTGGAGTAGCAATGAGATGGTGAGTTTCAGGAATGAGAGACGAGAGAGGACAATGACACAACGACACAACGACACAAGCTGGCTGCTTTTACTGGAGCACAAAAGTGCTTATTATGTAAGCAGGTGCTCTCCCTTAGTCACACGTGACTACTAAATAGTACTTGTGTTTGGGGCATTTAGGTCTGCGACCTCCTGCGCCCTACTCAACCTTTTTGCCAAATGTGTCCGCATAATGAACCAGACCGAGGCACTTTTTTTCCGCATAGATGTGTAGGAAGACTCGGACTCGGAGACTCTGAGCCCGTGGCTTATAGGTGACCATGAAGACATGCAGATGTTGTCGGAGGTGCATTAGGGTCCACCCGTTCTCTACCCATATGCAGGTCCGCATGCTATGTAACATCGCTATCGACGGAGCTACTTGTGATCGGACATGTTAGCACTTATGACTTAGGTCCGAAAATAATCGTACATGGAGCAATATTGAAGGAGTTTTCTCTCGCACTAGGATGGTGTAGACCCCCTGAAGTGCCAATCCCAGACTGTACTTTACAAATATAGTGTATTGGGATTACTACTTGAGTATAAAGCATCAAAACCAAGACATATATGTATTGTTCGGGTTCTCGACGTTTGAGGCCAGTGCCCCAAAATCAAAGTTGAATGTATGATTCCCTACTCTCTGAGTGGCAGTGCACGCAGGAGTCGAGGGACCTGCGCTATGTCTCAAAGTTGCCGCCACTAGATCCTCATTCCGACCTAAAACGAGTTCGAGCATATCCTTGGACAGGTCGGGCTTATGACCCAGCTCTTCGAGTTGTTCCACTTGCTCCAGCTGTGAGCTGGACGTTGACTTGGGCTGCTGAGGCGTATAAGCAAGAAACTCCTGGATGGTTGGCGGAGTAGTCGTTTCAATCTCTTGTAGTGTTTGACGTAGGTGCTGGTGCGTAGTGTCAAAAGGGCTTTCCCCCTCCTCTGAAACATTGGACACAGCTGATCTGACAGGTGCCCCATGAGGCATCTGGTCGATGTCCATAGTCGAGCTATCTTTGGACGCTTTCAGCCATTGTATGTAAGTCCGATGTGACTTCTCTACGATTTTAGTGAGTAGAGGCTATGTTTCAGTTTAGTATCGATCCCCCGAGAGTTGTCCTCGTCACTGACCAGTACCTGAGCTACCTTTGAACATTCCTCGGCCACGTTTGAAAAAATGCGGTAAACGGTATCCAGCTCCCTCAGCGCAAATGGTGCTAGACACAGGAAGGGAGTTCTAGAAACAATCAAAGACAATGCAACCTAAAATGATCACCAAATTAAGATGCAATAAGGTGGACAACTCAGGAGTCACTCACCGCACCAGAGAAGGCATTAAACCAAAAACACATGAACCGCTTGCTCAATTGTGGCTCACGATGCAGCATGATCCCTAACGTGGCAATAAGGCGGGAGGCACTGAGGTATGTTGCAAGAACTGAGGGTGCGTATTTATGTCGATATGTGAATGTGTCAAAGTCACTCAGTGCTTCAGTGAAAAAGTTCCTATGAAGCTGCAATAGGACTTATTGGCGCCAGGCTTCAGCGTGTAGGGAAACAATTTATCCCCAAAAAACTTACCGATTTCTCGCCCGCTAGCCACGAGGACTTGCTGCATAGTCAATTGTCGGATATGTGTGTCCTCTGAGTTGAATATATCTAGGGTGGGAGGAACATGGAAGTCTCGGATTGTGCTGTCGACATTCAGAATCGCGGAATATGGTTGCGGTTGCGCAGATATTGCGGTGACTAAGACCGGCGTAAGGCAATTCAGGAAGAACCCGTGCTTCCACTCATGATCTGTGAATGATTAGGTTTCTCACATAAATTATGAATAAGTTAGCTAACATGACTGAGCTCCCGCGATGATGTACATGCCCTCTGCAGAATAAGATGGTCGTCGACAGTCGACATGCTGTAAGCATATTGATGGTGGCCGACCAAGCGATAGCGACTGGAAATCAAGGTTCAGTACACATGTGCAATCAGTGAAAATCAGAACTAACCAGGCGTGCATCTAAATTCAGAAGTTCCCAGAACAGCATTCGTCGCCGCTGAGACTCTTCGGGAATTACTTTCCATCTATTGCCGTCGCGGTCTATGAAAGTGGATCAAAATCCATGTTGAGGAACTCTCGTGGAGGTAATAGATGTTCGACGTACGTAGCCCTAACTGGAACAGACAGGTTTGTTAGGCGAATGAGGAGTAACCATTTCGGAAAAACTGACGCTCTGAGCAAGCTTCACGGCAAGTCCCATGATGCTCCATGCATATGCTACCGCTTGACTCTTGTCTGAAAAAATAAGAAGGTACCAAATCATATAGAACTATAATCTCATCAGCACAACCGCCGATAGATAACGCGACCAACGCACCAAAGTCTGCAATAAATCTAAACTAGGTTCATCCATAAGATTCGTCTCACACAAAGAGGCTCGCGCCAGGCGATGGAACACTTCAGCTCTTGGAGATTCATTCTGTTGGTTGAGATCAGCGAGTAGCCCAATCGCCATCATGATGAACAGCAGAGAAAGTCGGCGGAAAGAAAGACTTTCTACCGGCGTTGTGTATACGTGATGAACTAGATTTGGGAGCCAAGTTTCGCTTGGGTCGAGGTTGTACCTTGCGTGTACGCCATGAAAATCACAATCAGATAATGATGAGAGAGCTTACTGCCAAAGAGCGTTCAATCGAGCTTGTGTGCAAAGGTAATCTGCCTCTTCCCGAGTCGGCAACATTTCGTAAATCTGTTGTCGCATGGGATTATTGGGCAACCAGGGGTAAGGAAATGTTTGACTGAGTGTTTCGATTTCCGGACACAAACTTGGAACATCTGGAGTGCAAGATTCTGCTGTAGAATCCCTTTCCTAGGGTGAAGGAATTAGCCACCGGTCTGCGAACCGGGCGTAAAGCATATCACCTCTGATCGGCGATCCTGAACCTTGTCTGCATCTCGTGCTGAAGATGAGGCGACAGGGAGTCGGAAATTGCTTCCGTATGTTTCCTTGACATCTGTCTGTGCATGCCGTCCAACGGTGACATGAGAGCTGTAGAGTTCGAGCGAATTTTTTATACGTAAGGAGTCTTGGTGCAAGAGGGGGTGAGGGGCAGGTGAAGATTTGGCTTGAACTATCTCCAAGGCGTCTTCAAGCTGCCGTATACGATCGCTCATCTGAATAATTTTGGCGTGAAGCTGTTCAGTATTGGCCAGGATAAACCTTGACCAATTGTCAGTGGGAGGGCTTGCCAAAGAACTCGCTGCTAACCTGCTGCCCTTTCCAGACGTGAGAGCACCTGAAAAACACGGTCGTCAGATCGAAGGCTCAAAAGCAGGATGATGTTAAGTACCGTCTGGACATATTTCAGCGCAGCCTCGCTTTGAGCACGATTGACATGGAAAAACACGATCGCACTAGCGCATTTAGCTTGAGGCCATGCAATTCAGAGAGAAAAGTGGACATACTTTCAGCTTTAATCTTGATGATGCACTTATACTTAGAGCTTTCAAACCATATGGACTGAAACACACCTTCGGCACTCTGCGCATGAAAGAGGCTGCTTCTTGTTATGTGTTTTCCTGGGTGTTGAGGTAAATTCTTGATCAGGGGCACCAGACACGTCCAAGTCAAATGTGTTGCGAGCACGCTTTGACGCACGGGCGTCGGTGTTCACATCTGGAGGGCCCCTCGTGGATGGCTGTCTATGCTCGCTACCACCTACAAGCATGCTATCAGTACTAGAGATCGACGTTTGTGTGTAAGCTTGTGCGGCTTAAAAAGATAGCCCGAAATGAGCGGACTGCATTGTTTCAAAAGGATAGATATATGTAGCACCACCACTGGGTTTACGTACGGCATTGATGAACCACGATTCTTCCGGGGCCTATTTTGATTTTGAACTGAGTTCTTCGCCGTTCAACTTTGTTGATCCCCTTCGATTCAGTGGTCAGATTCCCGCAGATATGAAGATATTGATCCTGCACTGCAACCAACCACCCTCAACTATTATCTACACTAACCACATGTTGTAGTCGGCCTAGCTTCCTAACAGTAACAAGGGGAGGGGGCTCGAATTCATAGGGACACATGAAACCACGAAGGACCTGCCAGCAACTTGAAAGACAACGCTGAAATTTCCAATGACCCGGGCAACAATTTGCACCACGAAATTGCCGTATACCGGTACCAACGTTTGGGCGCTATCCTGATATAAAGGTGCTGTTATCTTATGGTTCCTCCGGGGAGACTTTCCTGTTTGCTGAAAAGGGCTCACGGTTACTTCGCAGTCCGTAACTTTCGCATCAATTTTTTAGCATCCGATCTGCACAATCCGAAAGACAAGGACAAGGATGGTCAACCCCTTCTTCTTCAGATTTTTTTTATGTCCACACCCAGCAGGTAAGTGACATGCGAAAACGTGATGCTGAAGTACACGAACCTTAGCTTGGACATTTTGCAAATATTTGTAGGTCGCATGATTACCACTACTGAAACGGGCTTGAGAAAGGATTTACGGTTTGTACGCACTTCGCGCGGAATTAACCGCGCTCGCGGAGTCCGTCCCGGCGCTAGGCAAAGTCCTTCGTCACCTGATGTGACTCAACCAGGAAGGTTCTGAATTTCCGAATCAGCCGATGGGAAATTCTTTGACGGTACCCGCTCGTACCCGTCGAATATCACGACACTTCCTGGGACGTACAACAGCATACAGCATACAGTCCAATCCCAGGCTCTGGAGTGACTCTTGTTGCTCCGATATTCAACCTTCAACATTCCCGGTTCCTTGATGACATCGCGTGAAAAGTAAAACCAAACTTGGTAATCTAAAACTGTAGCACCACCTCGAACTATGCACGGGTATTAATGTAGGAGACGAATCTCCAAAGTCCAGAAGGTTCGGACTTGCTACAACTGGGATAGAGCGGCGGTACCTGTTCTGCAGGATCAAATCGTGGGGGTCTAAAAGGAACTCCTTGCTTCCGTAGAAATCGGGTTTCGGAGATCCCCTTGCGACTACACGCAAGATGGAAGTGGAAACAGAAGGAGGTATCATCTTCACAGGTCTTCTTGTCACCCCCTTGGTCACACACACAGCTCTTACGCAACTGAAAGATCGATTCATTAAGAATTGACTATCGAAACAAATTATGCCATTGAATAACGCACACTACTGTACAACACCACGATCACAACTTCGCCTTCTCTGCACTTGCCTTGGCTTGTTCAGCGGCAGCAGCCCTCTCCATCATAAACCTCGTCTCTGTTGCAGCCTCCGCGATGTAGTGTTTCAGTTCGGCTGTATTCCGTTTGAGTGACGTGATGGTCCAGCGGATATAATGGTCATCGATGGAATATGAGAGTCCATACCCGTCAGTGACGACTGCGTGTGATAGGTGTCAGCTTCTACAGACCAATCTCCACAACAGGACGTACCTTCCCCGTATCCCCATCCATCCAGGTACCTTGAAGAAAGTTGAGATGTTGACAACTCCCAATGATTGCTCTTGGAAAATGCCGGGTCCAAATAGATAGCCGGAACAGGTTCGCCATCATGGAGCATTCTCTTTAGACCGAAAAAATGCCTGTCCACCCCTTGCCCGTCTGCAGCCCAAGCCGCATACTGCAGGTGGCGCGTAATGGCGCGGCGGAAGAGGACGGCACGGCGTTCATCCTAGACGCGATTTATGCCATTCAGCCTCTATCTGGAATGGGAAAGTGTTATGCGATATCCGCACGAAGACCTACGGTTTCTTCTGGATTAAGCATGGCCTCGGCCCACGCTTTGCTTTCCGAGCTTGCACTCCGAATAACCTCAGTGCGGCCTAGCTGATACTTGCGTGTCTGACAGCTCTCATATGTCACACCAGGCCGGTTAAACATCTTATGGAAGGCAAGTTGTTTCACAAGCTGAGCCCACGCGTCAGGAGAAGCCTTGAACTTCTTCATAAGATCTTTTCCATAACCCTCATAGTGCAGCACCTAGACGCAGGTTCCGATTGAAATAAAGCGTTTATAGATTTCACTGGACCCTGAACTCACCTCCATGTCATGCTGACCCACGAGCTCGTCAAAATGTTGACATGCCTCATCGATATATTTCCTGCATGTGGCGTCAAGTTCGAATCTGAGCTCGGTGGGCTGTGGAAGATTGGCCCCAGTCGAGCTAGACCTAGGCGGACCAAGATCGACTTTGTTATGGGCAAGAGAAGCGAGGATAAATTCATTCAGGCGAAGAGTGGGCGTGCCGTCCATGCACGAGTGCTCTCCGAGAAACCCTGATCGCCCATTATCAAAGACAAGCACTGACATGAGAAAGGTGCATTAACAAATTAACACAAAAACAGAAACGTTCAATCGCCACGTACATTGATGCTTGTCGTAGAAACGGTTCCGGCCGTCTCCAACCCAGCAAGCCCAAGAAATATCTTCGCGTAAGACAGGCTTAGTGTCATCAAGACAAACAATGATCGCCGAGGATTCTATCCGCTCTAGAGATATTTGGTTCACTGGTGAACCTGCGATCAGAGCAGAGCGTGCCTGAAGAAGATTAATTATTAGACCATGGAGATTGGAGGGTCAATAAAACAACCATGCAACTTACATCAGTCCATACATCTCGGTTCTCTGCGGTCAACGCGCCAATCGGAGCGCCCTTCTCTTCCCCGGCCATCTTGATGATTCGTTCTACTTGTCTGCATTCCGCACATTGCAAGGTTAGGTTTAATGAATTTAGAGTAAGGATAAACACGCAGCACCCACACTTCTAGCTCGGCCTCACTGAGTTCATATCCTTCCAGAGTTATAAGCGGAACTTCGTAAAACTTGTTCTTCCTCACAAATACGACGTGATTATGTGCCTGTGGATCGAATTTCTTGGCAGTGTCGGATGGCTTGGTGGGGTATCGACATGCATGGAAGCTGCGAGGATTTAGTATCAATACAACGTGTGATAAACGTAATCGACACTTACAGCCATTTGTACGAATTCATGCACAATGGCGTGCCACGAGCCTTCTCGGGCTCCAGTTGTTTCCTGCTCGGTCTCGGCATCAGTGGCAGAACAAAGCCGATACAGCACACTCACGACTCCGTAAGCTCTCTAAACGGCAGCATGGCTTTGATCAGGCTAGCAGCCCTCTTTGCGGGGTCACATCTGCGCGGATCATCAAGATGCACATAAAAGTAGCTAACATAGACCACGACAGGATCGCGATAGCCCATGTAGGCGACATCATTCCACCAGTCTGCTATCCAATTCTTTAAGGACGGATCTGCGGCACGGGCTTCTAGGCGTTTCTGAAGCTGAGCAGCATGAGGCGACTTGAGAAATTCTTGCGCTGCAGCTTGAGATTTAGCGTATTCTGCATCAGTCACAAGAGGCCGGATGGTCTCGAGATACTTGTGCACAGTTGAGGACAGAGCCGGAACGGGAAGGCGAGGAAGTGACGCCTGGAACCGCAACATGTTGCCCGCCGTCGGGTCAACAGCATAACCCTCTGGAACATCAGACTTCCTCGGAGCAGAGGACTTGAAATTGCGCTTGGTGGCCATTTGGGACACAAGCTAGAGAATGCAGTTGAAGTCAAGTCCGAGACTCGGACGCACCAAAATATATTACGTACCGGTGAACACGTCGACCGAGAGACTAATCGGCTTGAGAACTTCAGCATGGACTGGAAACAACGGGAATTGAGGGAGCGACAGTGTATGGAAGGAGACTTGTCCTTCACAGGTCCACTGCCGGTTCGGGTGCGTATAAGAGATGGAGATAGAGAGGACTCTAGAGTCTAAGGATTGATTAAGTGGTATCAGATTATCAGTCGGAGTAAGTGATTCGATAGCAGAACAGAACGAGAGTGTAACACTGGCATGAGCGTTGTCGCAGACAACTTTTGAGGTTTCCGATGTCCCCGTCGGCTTTCCGGTTATAGTAGATGTGCTTGTGATATTCTGACGTGGCTCCCGGGTCTGGGGTACTAAAAGGCTCTCCAGCTCCTTCTCTAGAAACGTACATGGGGCTACCACGTCAGCAAACACCTATAATATTCTTAGAGGAAGTGTGTACACATGATATGAATGCACTTGGTATAGACAGGCTCTACGGTTAATCTCAAGGACTCGGACAAAGCTTCTCAGCAACCTCCTCAATTAGCCTTCGGATCTCCTTCTTCACGACACCCGCGTCCCCGCATCCGCCGCTCTCCAATTTCCCCTTTAGTATTCTCCGAGCCTGTAGAACCTCTAGCAATGGTGTCAGCTGTTCAAGGAACGGGGATAATCGGATCAGCAACGCCAGGGACGCTGTCAGACGGTGAACTGTACAATGATCAAGCTTTGCACTCGCACGAAATTTCGTCAAGGGCGCACCTATCTCCTCCTTTGTCTTCTCCCGCTCTATAGCTTCCAGAAGTCCACTCATCATCTCAACCTCCCAATCCTCATTCTCACCCGTATCGTCCCCGTCAGAATTCCCGCGCACTTTCTCTACTCTCAGTCTCTGAAGGTGTGCAGCCATATTGAACGCTAGGCTAGCTGCCGCCGTCCGCACCCTCGCATCCTCATGCAACAGGGCAGTTATTAGAATCGCCGTAATGCTACTTCGAGATGAGAGAAGAAGTTCTCGTGCTAAAATCTTGTTCGAAAACGCATTCGAAACCATCTGCAGGAGCACAAGGGTATAATTCCTTGGTGTGCCTTCAGCCTTGGATAGTAGGACAACGATAGGGCTTTCAGGACCAAATTTCGTTGCACTCCAACCACACACGGCTGGTTCAAGCAGTGCAACGCGCCATATATCTGCCACTGGGAATAACTCTCCTGGGGAAAGGTTTTTCGTAAGGCTTATCGTCGCGCCTTGCCAGGGCTCGAAAGGAATCGTAGGGGGTGATGAAGACCCTCGTGCTTTAAGGTATGGAATGATATTCTTGGCGAGAATCTGTTTCGTGTCTTCTTTCGTAGTGGAACCAGACCATGAAGAAGCGCCATCTATGAACCCTGTTACTTTCGCAAGTACAGTGTCGAGGACCGGTACTTGAGAGAACAGAATGGCGTTGAGAGATATGGCCTCAACTGCTGGAAGGGATATCGTTGTGTGTGGATGTGCTGATCACCGTCATTATGAGCAGTCGCCATATAAAGGAGGACTTGAATACTCACGAGGAAACGCTTGATATATAAGCAAGTCGACTTGTGTGCGTAATTCAGGTGCATTGACACCCTTCACCTCATGTGTCTACAAAAGCGTATCAGTAGACACGGGATCGGCATATAATTCTTCCTTACTTTCTTCCCATCCAAGAAGAAAATAAATGTCGGCGTCGCTCTCACACCATGTTCGCCGGCAACCGCATTGCCCATTCCAACGCTCAAATCTATCTTAACAAGCGCGACACCACCATTGGCTCGACTCTTGGACATTGCAAGGTCTTCAAACACTGGTTCAATCATCCTGCAAGGCGCACATGTTGCACTCGTGAAGAAAGCAACCACAGCCCGGTGTGTACGCAACACATTGTTGAAGGATGAGGGGTTTGTAACAATATGCACAGGTGCAGTAAGCGTGTTGTTCGGGGCCGGTGTAGGAGGCGATGTCGGTGCAGGCGTTGGAAGGTAGTTCCTGGATGAGGAAGGGGCTCCAGGACCGTTGGATGCTGCACGAGTTGCGACGGCCTGTAGCAAAGACGAAGCAAGTGCTGGGTTGGGTGAAGCAGCTGCAGCTACTCCGATATCTGGGGGAGGTGTTAATACACCGGAAGCGGCCCTACCTCTAAACATGGCATCGATAGTTGGTCGTAATGCGGCACCAAACGGTGTCGATAGGAAATCGGATGGTAGATCTGTAAGAGTGACAAGTTGTAGAATGATATTCAAGTAAAAGCAAAGCAAGGGTCGATACCTTTGATATAAGGTGGAAGTGAGCCTCCGGTCAACAATCCGAGACAGTCGTTAGTGAAGGAATTGCAATTGAAGTCTTTTCAAATGCTAGTCAATAAGTGAACGTCCCATCTTGTGCCGCAGTTCTCACCTAACAGATGGTACTAAGTCTGATGAGCAAGGCGAGTACTTCATTTCAGAGTAAAACTTACTTTGTCTGCGGTGTAATGATCCTTTATCTCGGCGAGGTACTCTTCAAAGGTCTCCTGATCTATAGATGTCTCGCCCGCATCGATTATCCTCAGAGGCGAGCCGTGCTATTCACCACAGGCATCAGAGCGATTACACCAGGGGCCGGAGGACGTAGCTTACATGGGACTTTCCAGGCTCAGTCTCACAGATGCCTTGTCCATAAAAAATTTCCTTGCCAAAGACGACGACTGAGGTATGCCTGTACTTATAATGCATCAACCAATGCCAGACGAAAGATCATGATACTAACCAGATACCATCTATTTGCTTACCGGTGAGCTGCAAGGAGAGCTGGCAGGCAAGACCGTTGCTGAGATCATAGACGTGAATCTTAACCGGAGCGGACATTTCAGGTTCACGACGTCTCCTGCGATGCTCGAGGTATGTAAGTAAGTTACTTGTAACTCATATAGAGTGACGTGTGCGCTTGGTGCACTGCAACTGCACTGTGCAAAGATCTTTTTCCGTATATGGTAAATCAAGATCAAGGCAGATCTTCCTTGCGTTTTCATAAGTTCTCCATCAAACCCCATCAAACCGGTCCTTCGAGTGCGTTCTTTCTTCAAAATTAACTAGCACAACTAATAGTTCATCGTGTAGAGAATGGACAAATCACTATCCGGTGACCTTCAACTTTCACTAAAAGACAACCCTTTCGTCCCGCCGAAGGGCACATGTCCTGTCAATAACATACCTCCGGAAGTCCTTTCTCTCATATTTGAAATCGGTGCCCGATCTTTTGAGGATGGAGAGGATTCCGATGAGGAGGACGAAGCGATGGCGACTTTTTGGAATTTGGAAGAGGGCGCGGAGGACGATGTAGACGAAGAAGATAGTGTTACGAGACGGTTAGAACGGAGCAAAGTGACAGGGGATGATGGGGACGAAAGTCAGGATGGGGATGGTTTATCCGAATCGTCCGGTGACTCGACATTTGAGGCTGCGCCCCCATTTGAGGTGCTCATCTCGCATATCTGCCAGCATTGGCGCACTGTGGCCATTAACACCCCGTCTCTTTGGACGAAGATCAGCGTATCGCCTCTCGAATCGGCCCCATTTGAACGCGTTAAGACTTTACTTGAACGCGGCAAGAGCCTCCCTATCGACATCCACATAGACTGTGAACCTCCAGATGACGATGAAGAAGGTAGTTGCTGCTCAGGCTCCGAAGACTCAGAGCCTCATCAGTCCTCACATTCGATGTCCTTTTCCGATCTCGATACTCTCATGTCCCTGCTCATTCCACATATCTCACGATGGGGATCCATCGAAGTGTCAGTCTCTTGTTACAAGCACATGTTTGTCGTCCTCTCGGCGGTTTCAGATCCTTCCATAGCAGGTGCTCCCCAGCTCGAGGCTCTCCAATTGTACCACCATGAGGATGCAGAAAGCATAGCAGCTTTCGCTCATCCCGATCTTGTACAGCATTTCAAATTGTTTGGAGGCGTCGCTCCGCGTCTCAAGAGCGTAGCGTTGTGGGGTGTGCATGTTGACTGGTGCCAAGAATGGTTAGCTGGCGGGTCTAACCTCTTGGACTTGGAGCTAGCTTATCATACAGATGATGTGCGACCGTCATGGAGACAATTTGTTGGCATCCTTCGCGGTGCACCAAAGTTGGAGACTCTCTCTTTATGCAGTTCTGGTCCCCTAGGTGCTCCCCATGATTGGCGCTCGGAAGGAAGCTCAGGCGATGACTATTCTGGAGTCATCGAGTTGCGGTCACTAACAGACCTTGTCCTGGCTTTCCATTCACCAGTCTATGTCGGTGGTTTACTCCGCTGTCTAGCACTTCCTGCACTCAAAAGCCTCACACTCGATTTCGACGACGACGATTATACGGATATTGTAGCCCAGCTTGCTGGTCCTGCGACCACCGCTGTCCAGGTGTTAAAAGACGGAGAGAACAGGCACAGTTTACTCAGCGGACTTCAGACCCTCAAAATATCGGGTCTTCCCTGCTCTGACCGTAGTGTCGAGCTCATGTATAAAGAACTTGGCAACCTCAAAGCGCTCAACTTATCGATGACATACCTCACTCCCGCATTCCTTCAGTTACTTTACCCCTGCTCAGTTCCTGGCCATCGAGATGTTTGGCTCCGTTCGCTTACAACGTTATCGACCGCTGACGTCCCTGGAGACCAAATGCTTGAGTTGGTGCGGCAGCGAAAGGAGGCTGGTGTTCCTCTAAAAGCTGTATACATGGAGGAGAACGATGAAGTCACGCAGGAAGACGTACAGTGGCTGAAAGAGAATTTGGAGACGTTTGATTTCTTTGAAGGCAGCGATGATGAATTCGAGCCAGTACCAGATATTGAAGATCTACACGAGGATTCAGAGTCAGAATGGGAGGAAGTGGATGATTGACAGACGTATTCCCGTGCATGTTGTTGACGAGTGCGTCGCTATGATCACCAAGATACGTCTTTGGTCTAGCCAAGACATGGCTCTCGCTTTGATGCACTTATGGAGGGCTTGAGCGATGTCTTGGATATCCGGATCCCGGCGCTGATGATTGTGCATGTTTTTATTAGAGATATACTTATACATGCTATTGTTGACCTTGTGCTTAAATACATGAGATTGGTTGTCTATAACTTGTCAATCGATTGCGATAAGAGATACAGCCTATTTTCCTCGCTATTTAGATTTCTAGTTCTACTCTATTCTTTATCCACTCCTGAGCTGTAGTATCAGACATCACCACAGGCACTTTCACTTGACACGTGCCAATCGCAGCCGTTTGGCCCCTCCATTTTCTGTATTCCAAGAATGTTCCAGCTTTGACCACGCGTATCGTTGGCATACCAAACCACTCAGCATTATAACCGTTCCTGAAATTCTCGTTCTCGCTTGAGAGAGCATCAAGCAGTCGCTGCTTCGTGAGGTGTGGCGAGGTGCCTAAGAAGCTTGCAGTTAGAGAGACAACTTGCAAAGTAACATGATACTTGCCTAACCCCTGAGCCAGTTCCACAAAGAATCCAACGGTCGAGGGAAGTTTTCGGGCGTCTTTGAAGCAAGTAAACTCTATCACTTGACCGATCGTGTCTGGGGTGGCGGAACATATCGATTGAACCAGCTGTACTTCCGTGATCAGCGCACGTTCGAATTTTATCCCCGCACTGCGACGCTCAATGAGCTCAATAGGCGCTGGCAGACATCCTGCTACTTACTTCCGCCGTTCAACAAATCTCACTACGGGGGAACCGTCGTCTGGAGCAAATCCCACTAGCTCAACTACATCACCAAGACGGTACCGCCACAATCCGTTATAAGTAGTTAGGACGAGTTCATAGTGTCTCCCTGGTTCAGCCTCCCACTACTGTGGATCAGGCATACCATATAGTGCAACGCGACATAAAAACGTACCGCCGCACATAGCTTCTTGGCTACCTCCTCAGACGCCACGTCGAGATACTCGATGAATGCATCATGCAACAAAACTTTGAACCGGTTGAGGTGGCCAGGATAAGTGACGCCAATGACGCATTCACTACTACCATATCCTGGTGTTTGGAGTATCACGTCAGGGCCAAGAATATGCTTCACCTGATAGTTACTGGTGAGCATAATATCCAAGATTGAACTCAGAAGTGTGCCACCTTTGGGACAGCAGATGAGAAAGTGCCGCTTCCAGTGCTGAATGCTATCTTCAGATCTGGCCAAACGTGCTTTGCCCATCCAGTGGTATTGGAAGGCGGTCCGATGTCACGCAGCTCAGCGGCGCGGACAGGATCCGCATGCAAGTGCCGCTACATGTCTGATTAGGTTACAATTACTAGGGAAATATAAGTCCGTGATTACCTCCAGATGTTTCCGCACGTGCTCGATATGTTCGAATTCTGGTATTATACCTTTCTCAATGGCGCCCACGAGTGCGGACCAGTCACGGTCCATGTACATAAACATGTCAAGCAAAGTGGTGCAGAAAAGGACCTTAAGAGTCTCCACGTTGTGATCAGCCAGAGCGAACAGCGCGTGCAACAGAAGGAACGAAGTGTGATGTGTGACCATTGCTACTGCGTGCGGAGCAGTCTCCCCTGGCACTACATAAAATTACAACTTTCAGCAGCCGCTTTCACATTTGGATGAGACTCACGCTTCGATGACATTCTGGCTTCGTCTTCTTCTGGGTTCCATCCCATTTGAACCCTCAACAACCCACCACTCGCGGGGATGATAGGTATTTTTTGAACGATGTCTTGATATCCACGCAAGACATTTAAGACCCCCTTGTACCTTATGTCATAGGTATACAGACTCTGACTAATGACAGGTGAAACTGGAGGGCTCCAGGTTGTTCCCTTATACTTGGGGAAAAACTTAGGTGCCTTGCCCGAGGTCGCACTGGAGACTGCGATGAAGAAAGGCAAACCGGGTGCGAAGAGATCGATGACCTCAGATTCCTGACAGGGCGTGTTGAAGAACCGAGCCACGAAAGGCTGATAAGTATCGTATACGGTGAGCGGAACCAAGTCGCGAAAGTTCTGCGAGAATCCCTGCTCATCATCGTGTAGCGTTTCGACCGCATGTCGGAAGACATTCAGCTCGTCGGCAGTTTGGCAGAACTTGGACTTGCAGTTTGCGCTGATGATGTCGAAGAGAAACTTCTCATTCCGCTCCTTGAGTTGGATCAACAACTCAGGGGTTAGAGATTTGAGAGGTGGAGAAAAGAAAGAAGCCGCCATGTTCGCTCAATGTGCCAGTACGAAAGCAGGCTCTTATATGTCAGATTAATAACCGTTCGGGGCGTCTAATGTCACGATGACCCAGGTTATGTCATTGTCAAATGGTTTTTCGAACGTATGATACTAATATGACTCACCTATGGCATGGGGTGTTGTGGGGCTGCCGATAGCTGGCAATGCTTAAACCCGTAGTGATTATTAAATTACTGGCCCGGGCCTCCCTGCATGACGCAAGGTTTTAACTTTTGATAGCCGTTGACAGAGCGTCGGAAGATAGGCGAGGTCCAGCAGTCCACGGTGGTGTCCATAATGAACTGACACGGTCTACGGTCAAATTACAACTTGCACGTGACCGCGTCTCTGCCTCGTGTTAGTTCGAGTCTCAAAGAAAGTCCTTGGTGACTTTCGCTCTCTATCTCCTCAAGTTCGACATCGTCGCCGACGACGACGACACTCTTTTCGTCGGTGCTCACTCTCTGCTCGCACGACGCCATTCAACCTACTACCCTTTCTTTTTTCGATGATCCCTTCAACATCACCACGAACCATATCGCCAACCCATCGCGAGCACCGCATCTCGCCCCCACGAACACCGCCAATGATAGCGTTGGATGCTCCAAAGATTCTGGGTCGCCAGCCATCAACTTCGCCGTCTGACGAGTCATCTATTCTTGAGCTCTCATTTGACTACGAGCTCGACTCTGCAGGCAATTATGTCCGCGTATCGAAAGGTTCATCCAGGTCTAATAATTCCACCCCGCCAACACCACATGAAGCTCTACTTGACGTTGCCATTAAACCTTCCTCTTCTTTTCCACCACAGTCTTCTTATGCGTATACTAGACCTCCTTCACCAGTGATGCTGAATTCTCCACCGCCAAGGCGGAATTCTCTTTCACGGTCAGAGAGTGCCTATCCACTCCTCAGTGCGGGCGTGGTTGATCCACTGCCACTTCAATCTCAGCACCGATCTCAGTCATTGGCAACAGGTAACGCAGCTCGTTCATTCCAACGGGTTGCATCCGTACCTGCTGCCATGACGCCAGCTGCCTCTCAAGTGGCATTGCGCGCACCGGCGTCGAATGGTCTTGGCGCGACTGGAAGAAAAATAGGGCGTCCACAACGCGTGCCTCTAGACGAGTACCGGGAACAACCTCCACTGACGCAGGATGAGCGAGAGGAACTGCGAGCGCGAGGGGATTGGGAGGTCCGCGCGCAGGAGGAGAAGGAGAATCTAATAATATCTTCTGAGGGAGATGCTCTCTCGTCGGATGGCGCCGCCCCAAAGCGAACATCTCCGCGATTAGCCACTCGTTCAGCGTCTGTGAGCCAAGTCGACGGAAGGGCAATTTCTGGCCTGCCCACACGCGCATATGCATCGTCCTCAGGCGCACGCCAGCCACTCCAACCTGGCCGGCAAATCATGGCCGGGCCCAATCGTGCGGGGCGGGTATTGATGGGCGTTAAGTACGGTGTGGGTTCTGGTGGATTCGACAAGATCAATGAGAATGAGGCCAGCGAGAACGAGGTTGCTACCGACTACGCAGGCGATGAGACTGACCCTAGTGCGTATCTCTCAAACTATCTAGTCCTTCACAATCTAGACTATCTTTGTAGATGCAGATGAACTACAATCAGTAAATGGCATGCTTCGCCATCGCAGTTATGTTACTCCTCTTGCGGTATCAAGCGGCACACGGCCTCGCCGTTCAGCTAGTTTAAGTGATGCATCTGGAGGTATGTTTTCATCCTGCATTCTGTTCATTATATCTGATATCTGACGACGACGATCCCACAATAGAAGAACGATCGTCTCCGCGACTGGCCCCAAGCCAAAATCAACAACTGTACGCCTCTCGTCCAGGGTCCAGTTTAGGCCTCAACTCAGCGCGCGTCAGACGCGTGACACCTGAACAAGATGGTGCGTTGACGTCCACATTCCCGCCCTGGCTCTCCATTGATCGTATGATTACAGAATATGCCGCGCGGCGCGCGGCGGAAGAGGTGCCCGAACCTTTCCCCCAGCAACAAACCCGCCAGTCGCCCTCCCCAACTCACATGTCTCATGCGCACGTACGTGCCCAGACCCACCATCGGCGCGATTCCGACACGGTGCGCTCCCTCGGGCTCAATAACCCCACTGCATCCTCTCCCACAGTGGTCGATCATAACCCAGGCAGGCAGTCTCCGTCTGCGCGGAATGTGTCTTCGTCACAGGTGCTGGCACAGGGACAAGCGTATCACCGGCGCAACCCAACAGCACCCGAACCGCCAACTACGAGTGGGTCGCTAGCACCGCCTCCCGGTTCTAGCAAATCAAAGAATGGGAAAACATGGGCTGCGGGGGACGACCCTGTGGATAGCGAGCCAGAGGCCAAAACTGCATCGCGAGTACGGCAGGCACCCGCTCCACCAGCGCCAGCGCCTGCTCCTGCTCCCGTCCGAAATCACAACATTGTGGTGAACAAGAAAATTTACGCACGGCTCGATCTTATCGGAAAGGGCGGTTCATCACGCGTGTACCGTGTGATGAATGCGAACAACGAAATCTATGCCATCAAGCGCGTATCGCTGGACAAGACGGATGCCGAGACGATGAGTGGATACATGAATGAGATCGGCTTGCTCAAGCGGCTCGAGGGGAATAATCGGATCATTCAGCTGTTTGATAGTGAGGTGAAGGCGGGTCCTGGAGGGACTAAAGGACATTTGATGCTCGTGATGGAATGTGGTGAAGTTGATCTAGCAAAGTTGCTGCAGGAGCAGCAGAAGGAACCGATGAATATGGTTTGGATATCATACTACTGGCAGCAGGTCAGTGACGACGTGACCTTCTTGTTCTTTGTTACTGACGTGACCGAGCAGATGCTGCAAGCTGTTCACGTCATCCACGAGGAGAAAATTGTTCATTCTGATTTAAAGCCCGCAAACTTCGTTCTTGTGAGGGGCCAACTGAAGCTTATTGACTTCGGTATTGCAAATGCAATTGCCAACGACACTACTAACATCCAGCGGGATCATCAAGTAAGTCTTTTTCACAGTTGTTGTACTGAATCGTTGATCGTCTTGATCTATCTCTAGATTGGAACCGTCAATTATATGTCTCCCGAAGCCATCGAACTTCCCGACGGCATGCGGCGGCTCAAGGTTGGGCGAGCAAGTGACGTCTGGTCGCTTGGGTGCATTCTTTACCAGATGGTGTACGGTCACCCCCCGTTCCAACATCTTTCAGTGTATCAAAAGATGAAGGCCATCCCAGACTTGGCGCACGTCATCGAATATCCAGACTACAGTGTACCTACTGTCGTGAACAAGGCGGGTGAGCGGAAGAAACTCGAACATTTAAAACGACCTGTCAGAGCGGATGTTATCAAGGGCATCAAAAGCTGCTTGATGCGGAATTCGAAAGAGCGGGCGACGATCCCTGAGTTGCTTGAGCAGGAATGGTTAGCGATGAAAGAACGTGAGTAGTGACGTGCTCCACCTGGAATTTACCGTGATATCATTTCCTATAGCCGACGTCCCACCAGTGAAACCCCGGTTGGCGCAAGACGAGACCATTATCAATCCCTACTACATGAAGCAGCTGCTTGAGTATGGCATTAAACTTGGCCAGCAAGCTCAAAGTGGTGAGATAGATCAGGAATACCTCGCCAAGGAAGCCGAGGTACGTTTCTATTGCTTATACGTCCAGAGTATAAGCCTTAAATATATACACCTCAGCGCTTGGTAGCAGAGCTCAAGGCCCTCGAGTCATGATGTCCTCTACTCAAATGTTCATGTGACTCTCGATCTTTCAAAACCGCATCAGCACTATGTATCCGTCAGCGCAGTCATCTTTCATATCACACTACCAAGTCTTTGTACGTGACCAAGCCTTCAAAAGCAATTCTCAGAACGAGTTGTATGTACGCCTACGCTATGCCCTTTATGTACTCTTCGCTCTAGACCCCTTCATTTGGTTTCTCTCTTCACACTCGAACACTTAGCATCCTACACGCTCGCTTCGCTATCCTAGCTGTGAAGTTGCAACTGCATATCTTTCCTCTCTTTCGGTTCTTCGTTCTCCGCCTTTTACTGCTACTCATGCGTTCATTTGCATCCCCCCCTCCAATTTGGAAGGGTTATTGGCTGGCGCAGCCAAGCGATCGGTGGTACAGCTTGTATATATCTTCGCATCACAGTGTAGGAATTACAATGCTATTTGAGTAAATGAGTGTTGGCCGTATAGGAAGTTGGATCATTTGAAAACGTTTTTAAAAGGCTATCTCTATCTTATCTTGTCTTGGATAGCTACCGCGCCGTAACCCATTCTCACCATTCCTCCCAACGCCAACAACCTCTGCTATATTTTCGATAGCTTGATGTCGCATTTACCGTCCGACGTGTATCTTACAAGCAGCTTCATGCACTCAGTAGACGTCAGTCCCTCGACCCCGAAACTCCAACTCCAGCTCTCTATTCCTCACCATGATCCAACATACTATATACCCGACGGCAACACCGTTCTGCTGGTAGAGAACACACTTTTCAGGGTTCGCTTGTTCTGGATTGAATTGTCTCCTACTGACGCCGATACCATGACTCTCATTAGGTTCATAGGTCGACATTGACAAAGGACAAGTCCACCTTCGACAGTATGTTCTCCCTGGATTCTGATCTCCGCTCAAGTACCAGCACGTCGAGTGTCACAGCGGGACCCGAAGGCGAGAGCGACGACAATCCGATCAGGCTCCAAGGGGACACGGCACAAGAGTTCCGTGCACTCCTGTGGGCCTTGTATGCCCTGTACGTACGTTTGCACGACCTCTTTCCCTGCCGGAGTTGTACTCACAATATGTAACCGACACGCAGGCCACATGAGCTCACCCTCGCGCTAACGCCTAAAGCAAATACGTCCCAGTTGTTCAACCTCGCTCGCATCACGCACAAGTATGAATTCCGGTCGATTGAGGCATGGGCTCTTGGTGCTCTCACGACGTTATACACGCGTCCATCGCAGTCGGGCGCTCCCAGCGTTGAAGAAGCCGAGGGACCTAGCCTTGTACAACTTACAGAGCTGGCATCTCTTTGTGAGCAGCGTGACCTTCTCGATGTTGCCACACTGCGATGGAAACGGCTCCTTGCGTCGGGAAAGGACATCGCACTTGCCATTGGGGTCGCAGAGCGGCTTAACCTGCGCATTCTGATTGGTTTCGCATATCATGCCATGATGCTTCAGGGTCGAGAAGTCTGGGATAATGATGTTCTACTCACGCGAGCACAACGCATTCGCCTCCTTTCTGGGCATTACGCCCTTGGCCGGCTATGGGAGCGTCTGCCTAGCGAACCACCTGTTCTCGCGCATAGTCCACGGTGCTCAGGGGGCGCTCAAGTGCGGTGTAATCAAGCGTGGGCTGCGTTATGGCGCTCGACACTGGACATGGGTCGTCAGGTTCTGCCACTACCTTACGCGGATGTGGTAGGCAAACTGATGCTTGCAGAGAGTGTGGCAAAAGCCCTTGTGGAACTAGAGATACCTACGCAGGGAATGCTAGATGGAATGCCATGGTGCAAAGACAATGTCCTGGCTGCTGTAGCTGGGAAGCTGAAGGAGGTGCAAGAGAGTTTGGCTGATTATTTCACCGATGTCATATGATTGTTGGCTCTGGGATATTCTGATACTGCACAGCCGCCTTGATGTTATATATATTACCACCATCCTGATTGCGATATTGCATAAACTCGTCAGCATTAGTGGCAATGCTAAGTCATTGACGAGGACAGATAGATCCCTCCGGTCAAGTTGGGTTACTTAGGTAAGTATGAGAAGTTGGAACTGCATGTAAATAAGCGGTCGGTGTTTACCACCACCACGACGTTATCACAAGAGGTGGATATGCTTCCTGACTTGCAAAGGCTGAGTACACCATCACATCTTACTCCCTATCGGTGTTGCTTTCCCATTCCTCCCGCAAGATGCCCATAGACAAAACATCCTCCCACCGATTGTCCATCCACAATGCCTGGCGCTTCCTGCCCTCCATCACGAAGCCACTGATGAGGAAGAACCATGTTACATCAATTAGCGATAATATAAGTCAACAACGCCGCTCACAGTTTCTCATAGACTGCGATTGCCCGTGCATTATTCGCAAAGACTGCGAGGGACAATCTATTCAAACCGAACCACTTGAATGAATGGTCAATCATGAATTTTGTCGCCTCAGTCCCGTATCCATTGTTCCAAAATTGCGGAAGCAAGCAGATTCCCAACATGCCGTCGCGATTCTTTGGTTCGATGATAGTGATCGATCCCTGACCCATGAATTCCCCAGTCTCCTTGAGCTCGATGATGGCACCAAAAGTTGCCCTTTCAATCTGAGCTCGTAGTGTTTCTTTGAACTTTGGACCAAGGAGCGTGATGCTCTCGTTGGTAACAAGTGGCTGGACCAGTGGATCATTCCAGAGGCGAAGGAGGAGGTCGAGGTCACTCTCGACATAAGGACGAAGGATCAAACGTTCCGTGGTGAACATGTTGAGGTAAGGGATGGTGGACAGACTGCGGAGACGCGTGCTGGCAGTCGCATCCGAAGGCGCTAGCCCATATTCCTTAATCACCACTTAGACAACAGAGGCTTAATATTGAACGTGATTTACAGTGGAGTGCCTGCGCAGTGCGTACCTTATCTGATAGTCATCTTCACTGCGTACAGCATGTCACGCCCTGTGACTTGATCAGTGACCATGGGATGGTAAGCCCATCGCGGCAACCCAAATGGTCGGCAGATTGAAATTTGGGTAATCAACAGTAAGGCATCCAAACAACATATCCCGCCGGGAGACGTATCCACCAGGCGCTGGATTCACTCACAGGATGCACATGTACATTGTGTAGTTTGTGAGGTTTATTTGGCAGCACGTTGACACCGGCTGCTGATTTTCCGATTATGGTAAAGAGCTCCCTAATAGCTTCAGGGGAGAGAACTTTGAAATCCTGTAATATAATTCATTGCATGTCACGGTCTTTTGATAGCTTGCACCAATATATTGCTAAGGAAGCTTTGCCTACCTCGACGTATGTTCTCCTGCACAAACAACATCTTATGATTCGAATCGTTCCAATGACGAGACATAGTAGTAGAACGAGTCTGTACGATGTGAAAATCAGTCAAATTTACCAGGTTGACAGGGTCATAAGCCAAAAAGGAGGTCTTGAGCCCCATGCACGCGACGGAGGAGCAATGTAGGTTTGGAGATGAAACATGCTCCTCGCTTGCGCTTGATGCTTGATGCTGAGATCTGAGACACCAATCAAGCGACGCTGTCAGCGGAACGTTTTCCTCGATCCCATCATACCTAACTTACATCTATGATACTTAGTCCTCGAGTCCATAGGTATTAGGCACAAACAAAATCCTCGCTGACCCCGAGTCAGAGTCATTATTTAACTGGATATCGAGAGTAAGTCATTTGCGTAGCCACGACATCCAACGCTCGTGTTAGTGGACAGTGCCCGGCGGATGTATGATATAAAATGTCTACTGATGCAGATGCTTGTTCAATGAAGTCAGTGAATGAATGAACTCGGAAGCACGTGCCACTGGCATTATAAGTCACGCGTTAGTAGTTCAATTGACGCGTCACGTCTAAGGCTGTCCGAACTCCAACAGGCGCACTACTCTGTAACTACTTTGACCAGCCATGCACCGGCGACATGGGATGGAGAGCAAGCTCGGGGTTGGTGGCGGCGCAGTTATTAGCAAGGAAGCTCAGCAAAAGCATGAATTTCGCGCGTTTCACCTGATGTTGCTGACCAATTGTTAACCTCGCAGTCTCGACAGAGCCGAAGATTTGTGCCGTAGGAGAAAACCACGGAAGGCTTTACCTTTTCTGCTCAAAGCTATGGAAGATGGAAACAACTTGGATGCTTTTGTTCAGGCTGCTTTCCTGTTTCCTCTACCAGAGGCGCTGAAGGCTCTGGAGAATGCGGAAGCCAAGGGTGGGTTTGCTTATGGAAACGTCGACTATGAATTCAACCCATTATGTTGGGCAGGTCGAGAAGGGTTGAAACAGCGTTTTGGCATGGACTGCTTCGATGATGGCAGTAAGGAAGTTGGAAAATTCTATAGCATACTTGAAACGCGCCCGTACATGCGCGTATTACAAGCTCAAGTCCGGCTGTACTTTGAAGACAGCCAGTTTGGTAAATCTGCGTAAGAATTATCTCACCTTCCTATACTCTCTGCACCTGTCCTCATCGATTAACGAAGGGACACTATGATCGAGATGCTGCGTCTCTGCCCGGGAGATAACATGGCACAGCGAACATGGCTCGGATCTATGCTCATATCCGCAGGACGGCCATCTGAAGCTTTGTCGTTTGTGAAAACTTGGCTTGCCCACAATCGGCGAGAGACACCTCCGCGAGGTGGAACCATATTTCAGCCTCCTTCTCCAGATTGCCTGTCACTCGAGCACGAGGAATATCTTTCTAAACGTGATGGGTCGATGCTGCACTCAGCAGCTCTGGCCTGCTTCAGATTATGGGGAGACTGCCCTGTCGCCCGACAGTACCTCCGGATAGCTGCTCGCGCCAATCCCGTTGTCCTGACGAAAATTTTGGCAAAATTAGAAAGACCTCGTACGGTCCATAGCAGTATATTTTATGAGATCTCATTAACTATTTGCAGGCAATCTGAACAACAATCCTCGTGGATTCAACAGTCCTGAGGAAGCTCAGGATTATCTTTGGGTGTCTCAGAGCCTGTGGATGGACCCGACGGTATGGAAATGGGCAAACGAGAATGAGGATGTCAAGAAAGTACTATTGAAAAGATGTTCAAATCGTCACTGCAGTGCTGTTGAGCAAAGTATCACGCAGTTCAAACGATGTTCGGCATGCAAAGAAGTAAGCGCGCCAATAAGAGCCTGTGACTCGCTACTGACGAGCAGGATAGGTGGTTTACTGCACCCAGGAATGCCAGAAGGACCATTGGAAAGCCCATAAACCGGGTGAGTCATGGTTAATGTCGTATCTTGCAAGACTCAATGCCGGTTGTAGCATGCCAGCAGCAGAAGCAAATCAAAGATATGGTTCGTGCTTACCAGAAAGGCAAGCCGATCACCCAAGGCGCAATGGCCTCCGCGGATTTTGCTGATGGCATGTCTTTCATTAACTGGGCCTAACTCGCAGCCGTTGGAAGAGCGTCAGGTTCCGGAACTTTCAGTAGTTTCTACTTTTATATGGACCAATCATACTGTACACCAGAATTCGTAACGTTTAACGCAGATTTAGATGCTCCAAGACACCCGCCAGAAAGTAGTACATGATAGTATGAAAGTCCCTTGGCGTAAGGGATGAAGTCATCACGCACCAACCACGTATGCAACCCGACCCAGTTCATCCCGAATTGGTTCATCTGGGCCCGTTGCGTCGGCGTCGGCCCCCCCTGGCGAGGACTCAACGGAGGATGTGTCTTCGTCCTTACCAGCCAGTTTTTCCAGAGCCTTGGTGACGAATTCGACGTGGGCACCGTAATTCAATGTTGTGGATAACGAATCCCTATATAATATATTGCCAGTCGCATTGAATTCTGCCAAGCAAACGTATGTTGCTCTACCTTATTACGTCATCTTTGTCGATGACAAAAGTTGTCCTGGTTTCGATGAACCCAAACAAGCTCTTGTCGACTTGGAAGGCTTTGTGGGCAACGTGATTCTCGTCGCTCAAGACAGGATACTGTGTATGCAGTTAACTCGACCAAATATTCTAACATGCCAGGGGTAGGCACCTCACTGTTAGGTTCTGACTCTCGGCAAATTGCTTCTGCTTTGGAGCAGGATCGCCACTGATCCCGATAACCTGCACTCCAGTCTGCTTGAAGATCTTGTTCTCTGTATCGGACGCAGATGCTCGATATACAACCATATCCGCCAATGAATGTGAGACTACTTACTAGCCAACGCATCACGAAATTGGGCAGCCTCGCGGGTGCGACCAAACGTTCCTGTGCATCAAATGGATAATCAGAACAGTTCTCCGGACCGGTGCATGTGAACGGATGACTGCGTACCTGACTTGGGGTAGAAGAACAAAGCGATGGGCTTCTGCACTCGTTGCCCCTGTTCTTCAGGAGGGAACTTGAACATCTGTCCATTCGCATCTGGAATGAAGAACTCTGGAGCAGACTTATTGATAAGAGCATGAGGTGCCATAATAGTTGATATTAATATTTATGGGTTGCAAGGACGAACGAAGATTCGAGTGGAATTCCGAGGTGGTGAAGTGCGAAGTTGTTCACTATGTTAGTGATAAATTTAGGCAAGCCCCTGATGGGTTCTCACGCAAGCCCACATTCGACACACAACTAATCTGCAAATACTGTTCCTCAATCTGTGATAGAGTTTTCGAGTCGATTCTTGACAGAATATTACCTTTGTATGGTCGTTCGAAAACAGAAGGATCGGAAGTCGAGCTCATACCGTGAGACCACTCATCTAAATATCCAGTGTCAAGTCACTCATCGTGCTATTATATCGGCTAGTAACACCCGACCTTCATCCTAAAGACGAAACGAAACGGTGGGGAGCTATGCATCAGAGAAATATCACTCTTAAGGCAGCAAGTGCATGAAGTGGCGGCTACACTGAAAATAGTCGGTAGGTGTGAGGCCCGTCGCCTCATATCAATCGGGCACGCCACATGATAAGCAATCGTGGTACTCGGTGCAAATGTTTTCCGCGGTTGAATTCGAGGGCCTAAAGTCCAGTTGTTAACTATGGCAGCACAAATGCATCGCCTTAAGGTTCGTTATCTATACCCCTTTTGGCTTACACACAGCGCCTGAGAATGACATTGAGAACATATCAGATAACGACAGAAGAATAATCCCGAAACTGCAGGAGGGGACAGAGTCTCTGTCAAGGGCCTGAGATATACATCCCTGTGATACTCCAAGGAACGTTCTCACAACGCTGATCATCGCGTTCACGCAAATGACAAGAAAGAATGCAAGATCTTCACGAGATGTAAACCCATGCCGAATCAATAGTGGACACTGCCTGTGGATTGTTAGATAGCCGTTCGGTATCTGGTCATGAAAGGGTGATGCTGGTAAAAAGGTTATAGTAACAGTTATTATGAGCAAGTGCAGCTGACTTGATGAAGAAGCGATTATGAGAAAACCACCCATGCCAGTCAAACGCGAAAAGACGACATTATGATAGCACCTCGATAGCGACGACATAGTATGTATCATACAAATTAATGCAGATACTGTGCAGAGATTTTATTCTCATGGCTTGGGACCCATAGCCTCTGTAGACCATGAGTTACTATTCGGATTCGGGGCTTAAACAAAGATAAAGCGCACCCGCATTCAATTCGGCAAATCTCTGCCCCACACGCTCTGAGTGCTTCAAAAATTTGTCCGCGCAATTCATGACGCATTGCTCCTGAAGAAAATGTTAAATTTGAACTGTGTGAAGGTAGGAATGGATTCATCACTTCTTTGGAAGACAATGCTTTGCTCGTGAAGTCGTTACAGCATGATGTAAAGCATCTTTCCACGAGACCCGAGTATAGACGTAGGAAGTCTTGCATCTGACAAGATAGAACTGAAAACTGTGTTTGCAGTGGATAAGAAGTAATGGAATACCTGTTTCTTTTCAATAATTTTGGTCATATGAGCCTGTTCAGCAGAATTGAGCTGTGAGAAATCCATAGCTGTCAGAAAATAAGAGCGAATGAGGGAGGAACGTTGGAGTAGTTCTGAGCAGATGGTTGGTTGAATGAAGTAGCAAAAAGACGTTGTAGTGAAGAAGCACGTGGTAATACCCCGTAAGGGTAGTTGACTTTTTTGACGGTCAGCTTGTGGAGATCATGATGTGACTCGATACTCAGATCTCTTCAAAACGCTCCCATTCGTCCTCCAAGCAATTTCTCTTGTCCTGCCCCTTCAAGCATATCTTGATTCTCACAAGATAACCTGACAAGTGGTATTGAATCCGCCGCGCTTATCAGCTTCATCCAAAATCTTATATAGCCAGAAAGTAAGTACTGCATGTCTTGGGGAACTGTATCATCTTCAACAGATACCATTTCACTTCTTTTCAAGTGGATCTCTCAATGGCTCTCTCATTCAAAGAAGCTCTTCAACGACTCGAAAACCGACGCGTCAAAGCGACACGTCCATTGATTCCACCTCAAATCTTGCAGGAAGACCTTCCGTTGTGCGTACTTTTAGTATTTTATGACCATCTTCTAACGCACGTACAGGACATTCCTTGCTGCGAACACCGTCCTCGAAGGTCGTCGTGCAACAGAAAATATACTCAGAGGTGCTGATGACCGACTAATGGTGGTGGTTGGTCCCTGCTCCGTGCATAATGTCGATGCTGCCGTCGAGTACGCCAAGCTACTCAAAGCCTATGCAGACATCGCTAAAGATGACTTGCACATTGTTATGCGGGTGTACTTTGAGAAACCGCGGACCACTGTAGGATGGAAAGGTCTTATTAACGACCCGTAAGTCTTGTGTTCCGATCTCTTTGGTCAACGAGGTGTTGATAACAAGGAAATAGCGATATGAATTGTAGTTTCCAAATAAACAGGGGTTTGCGCATCGCGCGCACCCTTCTTTTGGATATCGCTAAACTTGGTCTGCCCGCTGGTTGCGAATTCCTCGATACAATTTCGCCTCAGTACACTGCCGATTTAGTCTCCTGGGGAGCTATCGGTGCCCGCACTACGGAGTCTCAAGTGCACCGAGAGCTAACCTCTGCACTGTCTATGCCTACTGGTTTCAAAAATTCGACTGACGGGTCAGTCGGCATCGCTATTGATGCATGCCGAGCTGCTCGAAGTGGCCATGTCTTCCTCAGTGTAGGCAAAGAAGGCCTTAGCAGTATCATTGAAACTGAGGTAGAGTAATTTAACTTTTAAACGTGCAGCAGAGGTAACTTTGATACATAGGGCAATCCAGACATCCACGTAATATTGCGTGGTGGCTCTAAAGGCCCAAATTACTCCGCGGAATACGTCCGTGACTGCGGCGAGAAACTTACCAAGGCTGACCTTCCTTGCAAAATCATGGTAAATATAAAATCTTACACTCACGATCTCATTATCGCTGATATGATTCAAATTCAGATTGACTGCAGTCATGGAAACAGCCAAAAACAACATCGTAAGCAGGTGGAAGTTGTGGAAGACATCGTGAGCATCACTTGATTTTTTCTTGACTGCTATCTTACTGTTCATTCAGGCGCAACAGTTGGAGAGAGGGGATACCTCGTCATCCATTATGGGTGTTATGCTTGAGTCAAATCTCGTTGAAGGACGTCAAGATTTGCCGCCAAGTGGTCCTGCTGGCCTCAAATATGGTCAGTCGGTGACTGACGCATGCCTGTCATGGGAAATGACTGTCCCCGCTCTTGATCGTTTGCGTGAGGCTGTTCGTGCTCGCCGAGAGTCGGTCTCTCGGAAAGCCAAGGGCTTGGAGCTTCTGAGTAATGGCGTGAAGGAACTGAAGCTCAAAGGTATCAATGGTGCTAATGGTGTCAATGGCACTAATGGTGTCAATGGTGTTCATGGTGTCAATGGCACTAACGGTGTCAATGGTGTTAATGGCGTTAATGGTGTTAATGGCACTAATGGTGTCAATGGACACTAATGCATAACAATTCCTACGATGTATTACTTGTTGCTGTACTATATTTACTATCAATCCACTAGAAATGCATACTATGTTCATATTTTTATTTGGTCTCTGCAATGTGTATTATGTGACTAAAGCAGGCATATTGCGTCTTCATAACGCTCGACTCGACGTCCACAGATTGTTGTCAGTCTGTCAAGTATTGTCCTTGACGAAAATATACTTAGTAACATGTTCGAGCCCAGATGGATGACCTAACAACCATCATACTACTTAGTACTATTACAGCAGCAGAACACCGTGACAGCATCCGAATTGCAGACCTGTTTCAACTGTTTCAACAGTCTTCTTTCTGCCTCTAAAGATTCAGACATATATATATATATAACTGCGTCAAGTAACATTGGACCGACCCGAAGCACCTAGACCATGCCGGTCTTCCCTCGACTACGTCCCACACATTCGTTTCGGTGCAATCTTTCGCAGAGTAAAGTTCTCCTTCCGGTCAGTCACTGACATGCCATGTTCAATATTAACCAACTCATCCTTACTAGATCGCGTTCCTTGGTTTCTGGGTCTCATTCGAAAGTTTGGTTGACCACAAGTCGAAACCTCTTCTTGACGCCCATATCCACCTGGCTTTCACTGAAGCCATTAAACTACTCATTGCATTAGGTTTATACTTGGCGAGACAAAAATACTTCCGCTCCGATTACTCCCCTTCATTTGACGCTTCTGGACGTGACAATGACGGGGACCAACTACTGAATGCTATCAATCTCTCACTCGAAGACAGTCACGAGTCTCTAACCCCCGGAAACATTCGCTTTAGCGAGCAAACGCAATTATATCCTCGGTTGAGGTCTGTCTGGTTGAATCTTGGCGGCGTGCGATCGAGTCTATCCATTCTTGTTATTTCCGCGCTTTATTCGCTACGGGCCTACGTGGTATGTCCGGCCCTTTTATTCGATGTAACTATTCTCCCATGTTTGTCCTAGATTTCTAAAAGCAGAGAATACATTGATCCACTGGCACAGTACCTGGTAATCCCCGCGGCGAGTCTCTGTTCGCTATTTGTGCTGCGCACGTTCTTTTACAGAACGTATGCTACACAGCTGTGGCATGCTGCTCTTCTGCAGGTATGTAACCGGTTTGAATCCAAGGAAACTGTTTAGATACCTATCTTCTTGAGCACTGACTAAGACTTAGTTTTGTGGGTTATTCATCGTTCGGGTAAGGCAACTCTGGTCAGCAGTTGAGCCCTCTTTGATTTTCTTCAGAGCGGTTTCATCAGCGACTCAAGCAATTTGCCATACCTTTCGTTACTCGCATCTGCACTCAGCATCTCGTTTGCTGACTCCCTAACTGATATCGTAAGTCATATAAAGTTTCATAGTGGACAACATATAGGATTATATGCGCAGATCTACAAGTCGCACCATCCGTCATCTTTCCATGTTATCAATCTACTCATATTCTCTTTCGGCTGTCTTACCCATGTATCACTCTATATTGTCAACGTGACATTCCTTGGAACTAGTAATCATGATTATGAGGCGCACTTCAATCTGATTGCACTGGTTTCATGTCTATTGGAAGCCGGTCGAGACGTATCTGCCCTCTTCGTCATATACTGTGAGTGTGATGAGTTACATATGTGCGTTCCGAACTTAGGCTATTGCAGATTACGACGTCATTTTAGAGAGTGTTATGACCTCGCTCGGTTCAACAGTCGTCCTTCTTTTCCTGACTGCAGGCTTCCTCAAAGAGCCGAGCGTGTCCATAGGATGTCTTATTGCCTTAACAGCAGCAGGCATCTATGTCACCAGTATACGACGGGGCACGGAGGAGCATGTTGAATCAGAATGCGTGAACCGAGTAGGTTGCTGCCTCAAAATGAGCCTCTCTTCAGCTGATACTAAAATCCCAGCCCCGCGACATGGTCTTATTTGCAATGTTGTTGATCGGATCTCTTATTTTCGTTACATTCACGACAATGCACAAAAATGCATGGATTTCGCACACACCGGAGATCACTTGTCATCCCCGACCTTTGCTGTCTCATGCACATGGGAAGACGCTGGAAGATTACCATCACTTCGACAACGTACTGCTGGTAGTGTTCTTCAGCCACGCACGTTATGGCGCCAACTTGGAATATCATCAAGAATTATATTCCGATTATTTTCCAAATGTGAGTACTGTGCGGTTATGTCTTGGAGAGGTTTAAATGTATGATGTTAGATTCTCTACATCGGACCTGCCACACGCGAGGATGCAGGCTTTAATCACTCCTATGATGTGTTCGTGGACTCATATCACTCTAATGAGGATCTAACAGATCCGTCATTTTACAAAATGGCAGGACGTGTGGGTACTCGAGGCTCTTATGCACAACGTGTAATGCTCATCAGTGACCTTTTTGCACAATATGGTACCATAGATGGCTCATCATATGCTATACACGGCTCTTCAGGAGTATGACTGTTATGACGGCTATCTGTGGGTGCCCTTCGACACGCTACTGAATATTCCGCGGCTAGAGAAGTTTAACCAAGAGCTGTTTTGGTACCATTCTCCATGGGGTTCATCTGTTTTCAATCCCGCACAGACGAATTCACGATATAGCCTGAATGTCAGCCTGCATGCTCCCCCTGCCAATGTATCGCCGGATCCGTCTATAAATCTCACTGAGACCTGGAGGGGATGGGGACTTGACTGGTGGTACGCAGATTCCTGATAAACTCTCATCTGGGTTCAATCTCATTGTTTGTTGCTAGGTGGGGGTAAGTCAAGCTTCCGCGTGCTTCCCCTATGATTTCTAATGGGCTATCACACATCGTAGCGACCCGCATGTGGGAGTTGGAGTCTGCATGGAAGCATTCCAGAAGGTGCCCGTGGAATTAAGGGAGCAGCTCGCAACGTTTACCAATGGGGAAACGCGCCTTATCGGTGGCTCCGCAGACACGATGTACATTCCTGGACGTCACCGCAGGCTCTTCATGGAGGTATTAGGCCTGTTCCTCGAAACGACCTGCTTTCTTGAGATAGCAGCGCCCACAACGCTGCACCTGGTCGCACCACGCAACGAACCGATTCTCTTTGTGGACCATGTAAGGCTTGGCATTATTTGAGTTTTGAGTGCGTGTGCTTATTATGATTGGTAGTGGTGGATATATCGGCCGCCGTTCAATGCGTCTTTTGTGAGGCAGAAGTGGGCGGAGGGATACGAGGTGGATACTTTTCATACTTTCCACTGGGGCGAGCGCGAGGAAGATGACATATGGAGGGGCAACTACGCGAACGTTGCGGATGTCCGGCGTTTACTGAGCGAGTCGGCGGAGAGACAGCAGATCCACTTTCCTATTAGGTAAGGTGCTTTGTTGAGTTGTAGCGTTGTTCTAACTAATGGTGATTCAGAACTGAGACGCTGGCTGGATAATCAAGGGGTTCGAAACTTCTTCCGATACCGTTAATTTAGACATCCAAGGGGTCAACAATAGTAATACAAAACAGAGCAGATTAATTATCAAGAAGCTCCGCTTCATCCGTTACAGCCGACTGAATTTAGGTCTCGGGGCAACAGGCTGTCATGTGAGAAAACGACATCCACGTCACGGGGGAAGGGAGAGCAGCTGTCAATTTCAAAACAGTGAGGCTTTTACGGTGCTCGTCAAGGAACTGTGCAGTGCCTGCTTATGATATATGCATTAAGGTATGTACGTCGTACGTCCTGCCACAGGACAGAGCCGTCAGAGACCATGATTGCGCTAAGATAGACTTGAACTGCAACATGATATGATATAGCTTAGGGGTAGTCGCAGCCTGAGGACTGGGTGTCTATACACATATCGAGCGAGGTGCCGCGAACTTCCTTCTCCAATGCACATATATCGATCATCAGGTGATCTTCGATGGAGGAGCACATAGAACGCGCAGGATGGGTATCAGTACGCTGTGTGACAGTGTCTTGCTGAATAAATTCCATAACACAGGCATCCCGAGAATTATTTGTACACATATTTCAAGACTAGTCGTAAGACAGTGCCAGCGCCAACATCAATGATTCCCTCTGCTCTGAGATCTGAGAGCATGACTTTGGCACAGTCCCCCCGGGAGGAGCGCGGGGCATGTGCATCGCGATCACATGACCGCACAGCACTGCCCGCGACTTAGCGTGGGAGAGTCTCCTAACTTTGACCCAAGGTCCCCCTATTATCGAGAATATGTCTCACTTCTTAACCACATCCATCTCTTAA
>PVYE01003504.1:22576-125939 GCA_002995055.1 Rhizopogon rudus | reverse complement strand
ACGAGGATGATGACGAGGACGATGACGAGTATCTCCTGGCTGTCCTCTCCGTTTGTACGGATGATCCCGGTAGCTTCCGTGTGCGACCTACACAAGCACAACTGGACTTGTTGACCAGTTTGATTGGTAGCCAACCTCAGTGGTGGGTTGGTTATCGGGATTGGTGTTAACTCGTATCAATATTCACGAAGATGTACATACGTATGGGACGCTTATGACCGGAGCTAGAAACGAATAATTCCTTTGCATGAATCAATACGGACCCATTCTGGACAAATCCCATCACGTACGCAAATTGGATACACAAACAACATACTTACGAAACAAACCTGCTTGAAATCTGCTGGATTTCGTCTTTTCACGTCGCAGAGTGGCGTCCGATTGTGCCATTGTATCACGACTTGGAGGATCTCGAAAGTGGTGGAATTGACGACGGAGACGAGGAGGTGTTTGTCATTTGAGTCCTTTCCTTTTTCCGATGATCGTCAGAGCTCACATGCACGACCTACACAAGCACAAGTCGGTGTACACGGAAGCTCTCAGGATTGTCTTGAGTCGTACAAATACCCACACAGATGTACAAACTCGATTGTTTCAATCTGGGACGTTATGACCTGTGCCAGAGATAACATTATTTCGATGCATGACCAAAAACTAGTCTGTGACATTGATGAGCTAGTTGCCAGAATGAGCGCTTGAGCTGGAGTGCGGAGTGCGGAGTCATTTACTTTGGGGACGTTCAAATACTTCAGGGAATCTCACCTGCAGACCTCCATGTTCTTATCCAGAAATTTACATTTCTCACTGAGACGATCCATAGTCAAATGAGGATAGTCGGTGATGTCTGTCGTAAGCTAGAGATAAACGAAGGAATGTAGAACACACGTCAAGTTTCCATTATGCTAGCTTGCCTGTTGAGCGGGCTGTGTATCCAATGTGGATGACTATCTCATCGATTGAATGAATATTGATTCCATGTGGGACGGTCAACTGCGAATCGCAGAAAACTTAAACTATCAGAATTTCAATGCGCACGCAAATATGGACGTACATCAAGGTCCACGAAACAGAAGGAAAGAACTGTCCTTCCACAAATCAACGTAAACCGGAGAGCACATCGTTGAGTATATATTGTGGATAATAATCGAGGACGCAAGAAAATAGCTCGGCTGAAGTTTGAAACTGATCCCGACTACGGCAAAGACGGATACAAATCCTTCTCGAGGCAGAGGTGGATGACACTTGTTAAGCATACAGGGACAACAGAACAGAGGTGACCTGCACTGCGTCAGATCATGCCTATCCATCTTCGAACAGCAGCTGTTCGAGAAGTCAACACGGTCGGGCGCAGCACGAAATTGTTAGTCGCCGGCAACTACCAGTACGATTGGGACCTATCAAGCTTCCATCTGGCTCGAACAATGAAGACCGCAATGAACAGTGGGGGATGCTTCCCATCTTTCGAAGTAGCGCCGTTAACGAGCGCTAGAATACGGACAGAATTTCAGTGACAGTGCCAGTATGATCACTGATACTAGGAGCATTTGACCCAGCCCCAGTCGACGCGCGTCGCAACCCCGGAAACGACAGCAAATAAAAGAGACGGGATCTTGAGAGGGTCCGAGTCGTGCTGGGTGATTGAACGAACCTGCCAGCGGCAGTCCTGTAGAAATACTTAAGGACAATCAAAGCTTGTCAACCCAGCTCACCTGGACCTCCCTTCTAAACTTGTATGCCAACGGGCGGGTGTAGAGGACATGATGAACCGGAAGTGAGGTGCAGTGATCAGGCTAGTCTCCCCTAGCCACTGGCAGACCTTTATAACCTAGTAAGGAAGATAGTCGTTGAATTCCTTTATGTAATTCCGAGAGTTCAAAACACGGTGCCTCAAGTTGGTGCGAGATTGCGAGTCCAAAAAATTGAACAACTGACACTATGTACTACTAGTAAAACGCGTCACCTAGGCTCAAGTGTAGACTATGTCAGAGGCGTCTCTCACTTGGAATCGTGAGCGCAAACCTCTCCTTTCCTCAGAGGTCTCTGACGAGATAGAGTACAGAAACAGTGAAAGGGATAACCGAGTTCAGTGAGTCCATTAAACCCGACTTCCCTGATCATCCTCTCACCAACTATCAGTCGAAGTTGCCATCCACACTATCCTCTACGTTAGGCAAATATACCCAGCAGACCTATTTGTGCGGCGGAAGAAATACGACACGCCTGTCTTCCAGTCCCGCCATCCCGCATTGAATGAGTATATCTCCGGCACTGTCAAGGCTGTTGCCGATGAACTTGTTCTCGTGAGCCTCCATCATCAGCCTCACATTCCTCCCTGTAGTAAAAAACTAATCAATTAAAACAGGGTAATGTGGACAAGGTGGTAGTCGTTATAAAAGACAGCAACCAAGTCGCCCTCGAGCGCTTTATCTTTTCAATTCAAAACATGATCGAGGTCGAGTCCTATAACAAGGATACGAGGTGCGCTCCGCCCTTCACTTATGTCGCCAAGCAATAACGTCCACCTAGCGTGCAGGACGCGATGTCCTCCGCGAAGCTCGGCCAATATTTTCGTTCCTTCCTCATCAAACTGAACATGATCGAGTCCCAATTGGGGCTCCTGGAGCTTCCAAGTGGTGGTAAGTTTATCTCTTCTCCTGTCACTATACCCTTCTCACCTGAGGTAGACGAAGCCTCATTCGCTGTAGTCCTTGAACTCAAGGACAATGCAGCGCCCTCAGCATCCAAGGACAAGGTGAGGAATTCCAGTTAGATGCACATAACAGAACTGTTTAACCCTCGGAAAGGACCCCCCACCATGGGTACCTGCAGACCTCCAGCACACAACTTTCGGGGCGTCGGAAGAAGCCCAGTTGCACCTCCTTCGGGCTGTGGATACGGGTATTATCAATGTGCGTGGATGTGATGTCCATGTAATTCGTGCTTGTCATTCACAGTACCACAGATATCACTTGCAGTCCAAGAATCCGAAGAAAAGCTTCAACTCGGCAAGGACTCAGACGATTCCGCTAACGATATCAAAGGGAAAGGAAAGGACAAAACCGAGTAATACTAGCTTCCTAGTTCACATGTGTGATCATGATCTACGTTGAAGTAATATGTAGTAATACATTGCGAACGAAGTCCTTGTATGACGTGCGAGAAAACAGGAAAACGGAATAGGAAGAGCAAATCATTAAATCAGATCGCTAAACATCCACCCGTATACGTTGAATGATAGGTATAATCCGCTCCCACTCTTCCATTGCCTGCAAAAAAATGAAACTCGAGAACAACCCTTGTAGAAAGAACGACATACCGACTGATAAAATTCAATTTCACCTTCTGCCAAGTTACCCAGCATATCTTTCATCTCCGCTTCCTTCGTATATTGGAATATAGTCTGCTCTCGCAAAGTCTCATCACTGAACGCATCTGATGTCTCGTGCGCTGTTGTCACAGCGTCTTGCAGCTAATACCGAGGTTCAAAACACAGACAATTAAACACCACAGCAGAAACACGTACCTCCTTGATCTTAACATCAAGTTTTCTCATCTTCTCCACTCGACTCCGATCATCGTCAGCGCCCCTGAGTGCATCTACCTTGTCCTTCAAATATGCACTCAACCCAAGCCCAGTGCTCCCTGCGTGCCCTGAGATAACGGCAGACAGCCGGTCACGTTCCTGAGTTACTCCAGAGAGGTAATCTGACAGTTCTTCAAAATCAAGTTGTTTCTGGTCACGAAGTTTCAGGACTGCGCGGTTTGCATGGGAGTAGGTGAGCAGTGAATGAAGATGAACAAGGAAAGGGTCGGTGGTCGTTTGAGTCTAAAAAGGCGGTTAGCAAATAGCTCAGACACTATCGAAACATCGTACTTTATGTCGGAGCAATGCAGAGAATTCGAGCAGGGTATTCGAAAAGTGATTCAACGGGTCAGTAATCCCGGACTCTAGAAAGCCAAGTCCCTGCACGGCGACTGCTAGATCATGATAATCCGCTGTCAGATCTTCACCAGGGGCAAAGTTGCCGCCTCGTTCAGCCTCAGATACTCACTTAGGCAGGATTAACAGAGGCTCACCGTTTGTGCGATTGCGAACGCGGCCCCAGAGGCGCTCACAGACGACGAGCCCATCCTCGAATTTATCGACGGACTCCCTCATGTCGAGAAAGCGTTCATCAGGTTTGCGCACGCGTGCGAATGCATTAAGGAGGGTGTCTGAGATGTTATCAATGAGTCCAGGTGTGGGTTCTGGGCCTGGAGGGTGCGCGAGATGTTGGTGCATATGAACGTGCTGCATGATGTCAGGGGTGTTTAGACCGCAACGACGAACGGCATACCCATTCTGTTGACTCAAAGAACGCGCGGACAAGGGTGCTGCGTTGTAGGGTTGGGTGTCGGGATATCCGTTCGAGGAAACGGTGGAGGCTGTCAAAGATGAGACGCAGACAAGTCTACAGACAACGAAATACGTACTCCAATCTGCGGCGCTCCATAAACTCGGGGCTGAAGCGATCACCGGTAAAGTATTCTATGCATATACATCGTCAGACGATAACGAAAGTCTGCGGGCAGAACACACCTAGCCGGTGCTTGTCGGGGAGAGCAGGTACCACGCAGGCTGGGAAATCCTTTACGAGGTGGTCTCGCAGAAACACGAAGTCCTGGAACCGTCGACGAGAGGAAGGATTAGGAGTAGAGAATATTGGAAGATTGGTCTACAAATGCTTCAGGGATACGCACAAGAGCTGAGCTACAATAAGACACACCTTTGCCGAGACTAAGTAGGAGACGTATGCGTCCTTTGTTTCGGCGAGCTCCTTTACAGGATCTTTAACTGTAACAATGAGATATCCCTCCCACTTTGGATCATGAGGTCCCCGTTCATCCTCTGTCCCCACCGTACTCTGCTTGAAACCCGGGCCAGATGGTTGGACGGTGTGATCGGTGTGATAGGGCGCCGAAGGGGATTCCCAAGTGACACTGTCAAAGACGTCCTCATCGTCGCCATGCATGATGGGGTAATGTTCGAGCAGCTACCGAAACCCAGAACTTGTATGTTCTCAACTGGTGATTTACAGACAGTTTCCGGTTACTTTCAGCTCGCGCAGTAATTTAGCGCGGAAGACAAGGACGAGAAGCTTTTGCAAAACAAACTACAACAAACGCTTTCTGGATGCGCGGTCACAATTCGAAGCTGCAGGCGATCGCGCTCGCTGTCCTGTCTGCTTGCTCCCTTGCAGCTGGATATGAGGTCCAATTTTCAGACTCGGACTATTCCCGTCAAGTATGTTCGGGAATGTGGGGAAGCTCGAATACTTTCATCAACGGTGCGCAGTCAAAACATACGACGTGTACAGTGCACGCATTCTTATATAGCATCGTAGTCACGTTTGAGGAAAGCTCCTCGCATGGCCAGGTAGCAATGGTCATTTATGAATGGAAAGACGTGAAGTATCTCGGTGCGACTACCTCTGTGTCGGATGACTCTTTACCGGTGAGTAACCCCTTATAATAATCCCTGCCGTCTCAGCAATAGCAATCCCAGCAGAAGACCTACGTATGCACAACAGATGCAGTCAGAGACGGTCGCTGCTCTTCTGAAAATATTGGAAAATTCATCTTCTCGTCTGATGACGGGACCACCATTTCTCAATCGAGTTTTTGGACTGCCAGCGTCGCCCTTAACCAGACATCCTCGGATTCATCAGGTTTCTGGGACAATCCTGAGGGTAACCCGTCTCTACCTGATGACGAAGACGCGTCACCGTGGAGGTCACGAGAACTGTACTACTTTTCTCGGCAAGCGAACGACACCCTGAACCCGAGCCCGTATGACACCATTGCATATACACAACCTATACAATATCAAGTCCGCAAGACAGGCTATTACTGCGTAGGCAAGTACGAGGTTATGCTATTTTCTCCACTTGGCTTATTTCTGTTGCAGCTATCGTGCCTGTCACGGTAATGAATCCAGCTGCCCGCCAGGGCCCTACAGATGTCCCGTATCATCCTACATACAATGGTGTCGTTCTTTTCCGGAATACTTTTGATGGCAAACTTCCTGCTACCGACTATCCCAAAGTTAATGTGAGCAGAATTTCAATGCAGTCCGTTGTCATGACTCTAATCACAGCGCCCAGTTTTACCTCTTCATGTTCTTTGCATATGCTATCGTTGGCTCTGCGTGGGCATGGCTCTGCTACAAACATGTTACGGAGCTGTTACCTATCCAGGTTGGTCTCGTTCTATGCACTTGGTTTATCTAAGATCTATTCCAGTACTACATCTCCAGCTTGATTGGTTTCCTTGTCATCCAAATGGTCGCAAACTGGGGTAGGACCTTTCGTCGTGACATCACCTTAGTTGCTGACCATGTTTAGTATATTACCGATACCTTAACGCACATGGGAAGAATGCGGCGTCCGTCGTCTTCCTCTTTGTTGGTGCGTGTAATCAATGTGACTGCTTTTCAGTTACTCATCCCCTGCAGTTGCTATCCTGGAGGCGGGACGCAATGCCCTTTCCTTCTTTATGCTCCTTGTTGTGTCCCTTGGACTCAGCGTTGTCCGTGAATCGCTGGGGCGCACGATGCTCAAATGTCAGGTCCTTGCAGGGCTGCACTTTATCTTCGGAGGTAAACTCGGTCCTTGTGATATCCGAGTGTAATGGCCATTAATATTGTTATCAGTACTCTACGCTGTAGGCATAGTCGAACTCGAACTCGAGTCAACGTCAGCATTGATACTCCTGATGTTCATCGTACCGCTGGCGTTCACGCTTAGTGGGTTCCTCATGTGGATCCTGTACTCGTTGAACAGTCCGTCAAATAACTTTTTTATCTTACCAGTTTTCTCATGTATTTGTTTCAGATACGATGGTGCAGCTAACTGTACGCAAACAACGATACAAACTCGGAATGTTCAAACGCCTTCATTATATCCTCCTTTCCACGGTGATCGTTATCCTCATATTTTTCCTCATCTCTTCACTTTCGTTTTCTGACCGGCTAGCCGAAGGTGCGTCGTTATCATGAATCAATTTAATCATTGTCAACATTTAGTGTGTAGATTACGCAGCAAAAACATGGAAGACCCGTTGGTGGCTCCTCGACGGTTATCTCGCTATACTCTACTTTGTCGCCTTCTGGGGCATTGCGTACCTCTGGCGGCCATCAGAAAACAACCGCCGCCTCGCCATGTCCGACGAAATCTCGCAAGAAGATGAGGACGCTGAAGATTATGACCTCGAGGCAATTCATCACCGTACGGTCGCCCGGGAGGATGATGAGATCACACTTGTCAACTCACGACGAGAGCCTGAAGCGCTTGCGGAAGATCATGTCGTGTTTGAGATCGGCGATGAGGATGTGGGAAGTGACGATGAAGGTGAGGTGAAGAAGCGGCGTGGGGAGCGCAGAGTATCCGGGGATAAAGAGGTTGGTGAAGACGAAGAGCGCCAGGGTCTTATGCACAAGGACCGAGACGAATAGAGACTCTCAGTCACCTTCATATTCACTATTACAGTTGCTACTTCCGATACTGAGGTATGGTGGACAGATTTTTGTAGTATACTTGGTTCCACAACTCTCATTCATCACAAAACGTGGAAGAATAAGATTCAGGTTATCCCACCGATTGCTCAATCTCAGATGGCCCAGCCCTAGTCTCCCGTAGTGAGCGAGCCTGGCCCAGCCGCGAAGAACATGGTGAATATTAAATTATTTTTCTAAATTTGCAACAAATTTGATTTGGCGGACTTGTCTTCCTACTGAACCAGCAGATAAGCTGTTACTTGAAATGTTCGTATCTCTGACCAGCTCCACTATCTAAGTTATACCAACGCGCCCTTTGGCCTTCACAACGCGTACTTAAGGCGTTGCAGCCATGTCCGCTCATTTTGCTTTTGTGACTCTTTTGACTTCAGATTCCTATCTACCAGGCGCACTCGCTGTTTCGGGTGCCTTGAAGGATGTACACCAACCCCAATCTCACGTCAAGTACGACACAGTGTGTATCGTCACACCGGAAACCCTCGATGTTAGCACCATCAAGTTTCTTAGAAAGACGTACGATCTTGTTATTGGCGTCGAGGTTATAGACCAACCAGATGCTGCAGGACTATCTCTTCTAGGTGAGTCGTTGCTGCGTTGACTGGGTTCCCTCTGAATGCGTCAGCTGAAGGCACCGAAAAGTTGCAGTTTTCGGTATCGTGCCCCGCATTGTGGGACATGAATGCCTCATGTCTACGCTTCTTCGAATCAGCAACTCAGCTTCCGCACAAAGTGGAACTAGCGAGGCTAATCTCATGTTCATCTCATTGCAGGACGTCCAGACCTTGATACGGTCTTAACTAAGCTACACGTATTCCGCCTCACACAGTACTCCAAGATAATATTCCTCGATGCAGACGTTCTCCCCGTGCGCCCTTTGTCCCACCTTTTCCACCTCGACCACGAGTTTTCCGCAGCACCTGACGTAGGATGGCCCGATATATTCAACTCGGGTGTCATGGTGCTCTCTCCTGGTGAAGATAAGTTCAAGGAACTCCAAGAGCTCCTAAAGACGAAAGGAAGTTGGGATGGCGGCGATCAAGGGCTTTTGAATGAGTGGAGGGGAGGCGACTGGAATAGGCTTAGCTTCACGTACAACACGACTCCCACTGCTGCATATACGTCAGTACTATTGTCTTCTTTCACATGCATGGATAATAACAAACTCATTACAACATCAGATATGCTCCTGCATATGAACGATTCGGCTCTCAAATATCCGTGGTGCATTTCATCGGACCTAATAAGCCCTGGCACTCTATCCCTTATCGCGCCCCAGGATCCTCCTCAACCCAAGCATCATCGTCTCAGATGCAGCAGTCTCAAGAGTCAGAGACGGCTAACAAGCAACCTCAGCAGGCCTATGACTACGGTTCGCTCGTCGATCGGTGGTACAATGTTTACGACAAGCACTATCGGTCAAAACCAATCACACCAGATTCGTCTGGTGTTCCAGTCAGCAAATATGTTTCATCATGGGAAGATGAGACGAATGCCAGTGCAGTGGCAGAGTCTGCAGGCTCATCGGGTGGAAGTCCACTTGGTCTCGACGTCTTGCGTCGTTTGGCCCTTCAGGGCATGGGTGCAATGGGCTTTCGTTCAGGTGATCGATCCCAGGGGGATGGCGAATATAAGAGCATGCCGCTTGATGGGCGTGTTGATCTCATGAGACCGCGCCCCGCGAAGCAGAATCAACCTAAGGAGCAAATCCCTAATCAGTCTGCAGCTGAGCCTGCTGACTCTAATCCCAACGAGGCGGTTCCTGATCCAACAACACCTGTTCAGAAGATGCCGTCATTGCCTTCGGGTTCACCTGTGAGATGGACCACGTTGCCAACTCCAAATAGCGACGAAGTGCCTCCTGCACCGTACACACGCCTGTTATCTCTCCCTTCGACACCTACCAACAATTTCCCTCCATCCTACAAGCCATTAGTGCGCGAAAACCAACCAAAGTCCTCCCTTTCGTTGCAAGAACGACGAATCGAGCGATCGCGCCCCACCTCTCCACCTCTTCTCTCATGGAACGCTGCAGTCGAGCCGCCGCCCAAAAGCCTCTCTACTCCCTCCGCGATCCCACGTGACACCTATTTCCCAAATGCCTGGGATGATTCTCCCAGCAGAAACAGAGATCGCGCAACATCATCATCCTCAGGGATGACCTCTGAGACAGATGCAACAAGCACGGAAGTTAGCACAGTCCATGCGGACACATCAGCTCAAACACTCTTCAGCCCACCACCGGTACCAGACATTCCTCAGATGCTTCTCCAGCTGGGGCACTACCGCAATGTAACTGGCCCTCCAACTGCGGGTAGCGCTACTCCACCCACTCCTGACCGTACCAAGGTCAGGCGCGTCTTCCCTTGGGAAGAACGCCCTCGTGCTTCTCCTGCGCGCGTTTTCCCGGAAGACGATGCCCCTCCGCCAGGGTCAATATTCATGCAGTCTCCGCCTCGTCCTGCCGTGCCTCCATCGACTCCTCCACGCAAGATGAACAGAGACTTCAGAGCGCGGCTGCCGATGCCCTCGCCATTAGTGGATTTCCCGTCACTGACAGCTGGGAATATGTGGGATGGCGTCCCTGCAATCCATAAGTTTGCTTCGAAGCTTGCGCGACCCCCAGGGCCCACTCCCCTAGCATCCGCATTCGAAGCCACGCCAACGAATGGCTGGGAGGAGAAGTCAGAAGCCAGCAGTCATGATGGCGATATAGAGGATGAAATGGATTCCGATGAGATGGATTCCGACAATGATGGCAGACGAACAGTGACGAAAGGAAGGTCTCGCAGCTCAAGCATCACAGCTCCGAAGAAGAAGTACCAATCATTCGGCGTGCAGACGGATGCGAAGGAAATGCGCAGCCAGAGTGTGCAGGTTAGCACAGAGGAAGATGTCGCTGCGAAGCAGTCGCCGAGGCCGCGCACCGAGAGCGTATCGATGAAGAAGCAATGGCAGCCTTCGTCGAGTCTCAGGTTGCCCCCCGTGATTGATGTTGCTGCGGGTGCTGAGCCTGGCTTGTTGTCGCCAGCTACTCCGCGGGCGTTAACGTTGCCAACTTCAGTTTCCGTTCCAGTGGAGGGCGCAGTGGGAATGGTACCTTCGGCCAGGAATGATTCCCTGGAGACACTGACACCTCTGAAGACGCCGGAACAGCCTGGTGAAGCGCGGATGAAGGTGTCCGAAACACCGAGTCCACGTCCGTCCGCTCCTCAACAGCCTTCCAGGGTATCCCTGACCCCATTGTCTCTAGGTCCTGTATCACCGAAAGAAGGACAGTCTCCTATTACCCCACGTCGGGCATCCCGTGTCTGGGATCCTTCTCGAGGCGTGGAACTCTTCAAACGTGGCTCGGAAGAGGTGCTTGCTCGATTTTTTAGATCGGGCTCGCGGGAGGAGCTCGCGTCTCGGGTTTGATGGATTCTATGTATTTCATATCTGCTGAGCTTCTTGTGCTTTTTGTGGACACAATTATTCTTTTCTTCTTTTCTCTTCCTTCTGTACGATTCTCTCATATCATGTGTGAAGTCTTTACATACCCTCGCAATCAATCTTGTTTTTTCTTCCATTCATCGCTTATGCTCTCGTCATCGATATTATCCGCAAAGACCTTGCAACAATATATCATTCACGAGTCCGTATGTGCTGTGTAAAACTCGATCGTAGTTCTCAAACTTCATAAAAAAGAAATGTGGCATTACTAGAATTTTTACTCGATAAATCATACAAGCCCAATAATGTAATAGCCAGAACCTTGTGATGCCTACTTTTTAGTTGTTCGGTTATGCAGATCTCCAACCCCCATCCTTCTAGCTTGCCGATAAGCCAGCTGTCAAGCAGAATTTCCGATAGAAGCGTGGGTGCATGGATCCATCTAGTCTTCATAGTAGGTGCCCTGAACAACATTATATTTATGCTTTGTTCCGATACACACTTGATCACTTACGGTCCGAAACAGAAATGCGCTTGTTGGGCAAGTAAGAGCGCAGCGATGCCACACAGACGTTCCTCGTGCCTCTTGTACCCGACACGAGTTGCGATAGGAGCAAAAGTTGTGTACACCTACAAGGCTCCCAGGAAAAGCGCACCCTGTAAGGAACAGTGCAACTGGATAGTCGAACATTCTATGTAGCACCCAGGTTGTGTGGAGTCCATTGGAGTAATATTGACATCTAATAATTGTTCGTGTGAATGCCTTCTAAAGTCACCTTCAAGGTTGAACCTTACCTTCGCGGTGCGATGGAACCTCGAGGAGGAAGTGGCTGAAAGTTACTGCCAGCAATGTCGCTTCGTCCTTTGCTGACACCTTACGCTCGGTCGTGAATCGCGGTCGCTACGGCTACCCCTATTTGGCGTCACTTTCAGTGACTTCAAGTTGAATGTCGAACGATAATCAGAACATACCAAGGACGGCCATTCCGAGCGAAGAGTGGCTGAATGGGTAATTCGCAGGGTAGGGGAAGCCCATCCGCGACTCGTGAGCCCCTTGTCGACACTGAAACTCTCTAGACCTAGTAAGCCTAGAACGAAAAATGTGGCGTCCGGGAGTGCGCCAGCAAGTGCAAGCAGCCATAAGGGGATGCCTGGAGCGAAATGTTTTGCCACAAGTCCCGGCGCGAAATGTGCAATCCACATGCTGTTAATATGTCGGTAGTTATGCAAATGTTACGAGAACACAAGATGGAAGGAAGCAAAAATATAAATAAAATAACTTAGGGTGGATACTGGAGCTCGACGTCATCACGATCTTACTCGAAGCGTGACGTCGTTGCTGTGCCATTCTCCATGTAAATCCTGTATGACGTTGTGGGGAATGCGGGGTATATAAGACAGTGGATAGTTTACGAACTTATCACACACTAAACAACAATGTCGAACACAGTCAAGCAAGGATCCATTTTCAACGTTGACGAGCCTCAGAGTGTCGAGTGAGTAAATAACTGCCCGCATTCTAGCTGAGGCACTGACCATAGCCTTCGCTACAGGAAAGTTCGGCATGAGACAACAGCAGCTTATGCACAGGTCGAAGCACCGAACTCCCGTATCGCACATCAAGTGGAAGAGAATGCAGAGCACGCCCAAGAGGCAGCAGCAAAAGCTGCTCAAGCTGCACAGGTGATGATGATTCATGCATAGCGGCGACAAACTACTTAACGTCGATTTTAGGGAATGGGGTCCGAATTCACAGGAGAGACTCGTACTGCCTTTGATTATCTCCAAAGTGCAGCGGCTCAGAAGACGAACGCTGCAGCCGCAGAAGGGCAGAGGGATCTTCATGCAGCTAAAGATGCTAGCGCAAGTTATCTAGATCAGACAAAGTCAGCGGCAGAGAACGTCGTTACGTCTGCGCAGGTAAGGTCAACAACTATACACTGCACCTCCGGCGGAATGAACATCCGTTTCACAGGACTATCTTCAGGGTAGCACAGATCCGCAAGCCACAGCTAACCAACAAGGTTCTTCAACGGGGCCAGCCAACACCATGTCATCGTTGCAGACATCAGCATCATCTGCGGTTGGCACGGCTCAGCAATACCTTGCATCGGCGCAAGCTGTCGCACAACCGCATATCGACTACGCACGAACGACGCTACAGCCACATGTTGACAAAGCGCGCGAGACAGTAGAAGGCTACCTCGGAATGCATTCCGGTACCTCGCCTTCTGACGCTGTCACTCCGCCATTAAATGGGCGCTCTGCCACAAATGCACTCTTGAGTGGCCAAGATGTTACAGGCACTCCATATGCATCTACGACAACTACTGCAGGTGCAGATCAGAAAAAGCTGGAGTCAAATGTTGCGTAGAATGCTCATTACTCACCGAGGAAATCATGTACCATACATCGTCTTGACTCCCTCCGATATATCATACTAGTACCACGTTCTCGTTAGTTACAGGCGAAGGCGACTTCTGTGGACTCCACTGCATAGCTCTCGGAGGTCGCTTTCAAATTGTCGTAAATACCGGTATTCGAATAGTATTAATGCTGTACCATCAGTCTGGTCCGTCAGTATTTGCATCGTCAAGATTCGGAAACACATCATACCAACAAAACTCCAGTCAGAGCCTACTTGGATGCAAGCGCAGCAACGCATCTCAGCGACCATAATGCTGTAAATGTCAACTGCAATGGTGCACCGCACAAGACAAAGGTGATTCAACTCACGAGAAAACCTTTCGCCCTACTGCAGGCGTGAGCGCCTCTAACACAGGTGGATGCATTTCCGATTCACACCACACTGTCGATAAGTCAACTGGATCCATCTGTGCGGTATGTAACGTTGCTTCGTCGATGATGTACAGATAGTGCATTTGAAACCGCAGGGACCTGGGGTCTCTTCAACAACGAGCGCTGCTTGTGGTTGGCTGCCTGAACCTTCTCGAGCACATGTCCCGCAAACACAGCCTGTCCCGCAAACACGCCCTGGCCCGAAAACATACACCGCTCCTGTTTAAAGACAGAAGTCCACCAGAGAGCGTCAGGGTACCGATATGGCGGCTGGTTTCGGAATCGGAGGCGCTACATTTGCGCACTTCTTTTCAATGTAGTGGTTGCGGCGGCGGAGGCGGGGGTTGCGGTGGTGGTGGCCATTGAAAGTTCCTTGAATAGGTATAATAGCATGCTATCGTTTCGTTGTCCATTTCTCAGGAGAGTTGCCGAGTACATTGCCACATCAAAGACCGACTGATGACCTACACCAAGAGCACCAAGGACCGTCGACTGACAGCTATCCATTTGTGTCGCACTGCCATAGACAGGAATTGTATATAATCCGGAAGGTTTGCCTGAAGACATTGTGTAGCGGGATGCGGCGGGGCGCTTGTCGTATCTCTGTACGTTTCGCAGCAGTGAGGCTGGCGTGGCAAATGTTAGAAGTCACCCCCGTGGATTTCACGGAACGGCTCATGATGGTATGGAACGAGGGCAACCTGAAGCAGAAGTTTAAAGATATACGCATTCTCAGAAATGCTTGAGTCGAAGTCGAGCCGGAGGTCATCGATTGGCGAGGGCGGCTCCACTGAAGAAGTGCTCTGAAGAAATTTCGGATCCAAAGGTAAATCGACGAGCAGACGACGACGATGCCTCTCAAATAGCTCGAGCCTAGCGTAACACCTCAGTAGAAAATGAGGCTCGGATGATAAACGCGTCTAGCAGAACTTGAAAGTTGTACTGGTGAGACGCACTGTTTGGAACAAGAGGTAAGGGACTACTGGCGCAGTTGTTCCACGAATGAAGGGAGCGAAAGAACGGCTACGAGAGAGTCGCCTTCAAGGCCGCGTGTTGATGAGCCCCAGCGCCATCGAATACAGTTTCATTGGATATAGCGTCCTGAAATGTGACTGTATTACACTGTAATAGTCATGGAATAAATGCATTCCTCCGATTGCATCACCTTGCCTTCTTTCGTCGTGCGATTACGTTTGTCCTAGAAACCTGCAACGCTTGAGACCATGGCTTCAAGCCCTCATCAGTGATTTTCAGACTCCTTCACTGGCAGTCCTGACTAGTGGAATCATCGGAGGACGGAGGCGCTCCATGCGCTATAAGGAGCAGCCGGGGTCCTGCTGAGCCGGAGCGATAACGATGGACTGATCTGGCTGTGCAACGGATCTCCCAGTCCATCATATATCTCCCTACAATTAAGCTCCCATTACCTCCCTGCTATCACCATGGTAAGTTCAATACTTATTCAGTATAAAACTCATCATTCATTCATTCATTATCTGTAGGAAGGGTTCATGAATCTCGCCAAACAAGGCTACCAAGCATACTCCGAGTCTCAATGTAAGTAGCCGCCCACCATTCATATGGCTGGAATATTCATACATAAACGACAGCCAACGTACACAAGACTGGAGGCCAGGAGTTCAACTCTCCCGATAACCGGCCTCCCCAGCACCAACACCAGTACCAGTCCCAGTCCGACTACGAGCAATCGTGTATGCCGTTTTACTTGCTCATCGTTCCCCTCGCGCTCACAAGCAGAAAGACAACTCGGATGAAGTGAACCAGCACGTCGATTCCGATCACCATGGTTATGTAAACCAGGCGCTGTCTCATGCTCAAAGGGTTTGTCCTCTCACCTAGTTGTTCGTCATTGTCCGTCGCCTCATCACTGCAAACCATAGAGCGTTCAGCACCAGCCTGACATCGACGAGGATACTGTCGAGAACCTCAGGAGTGCTCATCAACAGGCATTCACCTCTGAGGGTCGGGGCCCAGGGGGCATGGCGCCTGACGCTATGGGTGGAGCTGCAGCCTTTAAAGTGAGTTACTTTTAGAAACGATCGCATTTACGACCGCTCACATTCTTTCAGGTATTCTCCGATATGATGAGCGGCGGTGGCGGAGGCGGAGGTGGAAGCGGTGGAGACATGCAGAGCAAGCTTGTTGGCTTGGCCATGCAGCATGCCGGCCAGCTCTTCGATCAGTCCGGTGGCGGATCTGGCGCGGACAAACAGAGCGCCATGACTAGCGCCGCCACATACGTCATGAAGCTTATGATGAAGAAGGAGATGAGTGGCATGATCGGTGGTGGCAGCAGCGGAGGCTTGGGTGGTCTCATGGGCATGGTACATCAAAATTCTTGATCTGAATCTTCGTGGCATCTGACCCCTGTCCTCTAGGCAAGCAAGTTCATGTAGATCCGTCCAACAGGAAAGAAGAATTCCGTACATTTTGTATATTGGGTGGTGCTAGCCCATGTACTTATAAACATTTGCTTTTGTACAATTTACTACCGATATCCGTGGAATTCCTCAACGGTCCTCAATATCTGAAGCCAACCGACCCGTCACTGTCGGTTCTCGTTCGACCAAATGCAGCATGTTTCGCATTGCAGTGGCTCTCATTGTAACTAAATATTCAGTGAACGCGCCAGCCCGAAAACATTCCTGCAATCAGATGTTCCCATCCAGAGCGATGCATTGCTCACAGCATATAAACAGCAGATAGTACAATTCAATACAGCAATTATGACACAAATAACACCGAAAGAGTAAAAAGCAAGGGATATCCAAAAAGAATGCACGAAGATCGAAGACAACAAAAGCGAGGGTAGCAGCAGGATAGCAATAAAATACAGCATATGTCGAGATGCGCATGGTGGGTATAGGACTTGCATAAGGTGCATAGCGTCCGCTTCAAGGTATTAGATGAAGAGACGTGATGAGGCGCTGCCATAGCCCTTCGTCATTGCTGGATGTCCCGCAGCAGTGAGGCCTGGCGTGCCAAAGGTAAAAGCAAGCTCTATCTGGAGCATGCGAAAAATGAAGCATTTTCTGTGGGGTTCCAAACTTCCATCATAGAAGGGGTCATGACGGTGTGCGAACGAGATTCGCGACCGGAGGTGCATTGAATGAGAAGTTAAACGTCGGTGACTTCTGGTTGTGCGAATTTGCCCAGATGTTTGAATTGAAATCGTGCTGGAATCCTTCGACCGGCGAGGGAGAGCCTTGCAATGCATCACCGAATAGATCAATCATACTTGAAGAAAAATTGAACAATGACACTGAAGGCGATGGAAGCTGTGCGGGAGGTGAGGGCGATGATGAAGGTGTGACGAGGCCAGAGGAAGTGCTTGATGTAGAGCTCGCGGTCGAGAATAGACGGCTCTGAGAGGAACTGTCAGATCCGAACGAAGACGACGGTGACGAGGGTGAAGGTGATGCGAGAGACGCTTCTGACATTGCTGGCGTGACTTCCCGGAGAGATATCGGATTCCCATGAGGAACTCGTTTCGGCAGCGGCGCAACTTTCCGGCGATGGGTTTTCTGTGTTGTTGGGGTCTCGGAGGTTGGGATTAATGTGACGGGTCTCGATTGCGGACTGGGTGTGTTGAAGACATGCCGGCGAGACGCTGTTGCAGGAACAGAAGGCAGGGAACCGCAGACTGCAGTAATATTTGCCAGTGTCCCGTGAATGAGGGCGGGATGGGGAGCAGGAGGGGGTATGACCGTAATTGCAGTCACAGCTGAGAACGAATCGCTCTTGCTACGCAGACGCGAGCTGGAATCATCTAAAATGTTCATCCGGGAGAATTGGTCTGTGAAAACGTCGATGTCCAATAGTGCGTGTTGAACAGGAGTGCTCATTGGTCTCCGAAGCCATTTTGGCACACCAAAATTCGTCACGCCATCCTTTGACGGAAAAGGATCATAAGAGCATGATGAAGGGTAAGATGAAGGAAAGGCATGAGTGGGTGCCAGGGGCTCGAGCGGATTTCGTGAACTAATTGCCGAGAACTGTTTGTGCGATATTGTGAATAAGGAAAACCGATATGGGGATGCTACGCTTACATCTTTGTCATCAGGATCAACCACCGATTCTGAAGGGTTCGATGTATCTACTCTCTGATCTTCAGGTACAATGAATCTTTCCATGCGTTGGTAAAGAGTGTCCAATGGGAGTGTAACCCCCTCGGACGCGTGCTTCTTCCTCAACACCTTCCCTTCTTTCTTGGTTCGATTCCGCCGATTTTGGAACTGGGGAGAAAAAACTGAGTTCGGGACGTTGCTCATGCAAGTGAAAGTTCGCACCCAAACATGAATCTGACGATACGACATCCCCGATTTCTTCGCAAGGAAGGCTTTATCAGCATGTGTTGGATATGGGTTCTCATCAAAGAAACACTCTAGCAAAGGGACATATTCCTGTGAAAATATTGTGTCAGGCATACTAAGATAGAAGGGGAATCGTAGCATTTACAAGCTTACCTGGTTGAATAAGCTTGTAGTGGACAGAACATTGGACGGTTGCGTCACGATGGAAACCCCCTGCTTATACTGGGCCACACCATCCTCAATCCAATCCTTAAGTCCAGCGAGATAAACCTTCGATGCGAAGGCAATGAGTTTATCTGCTGTGCAAGAAGAGCCTGAGTTGGGATGTGGTGTTTGCCTGGCGAGAGCGCACAAAGTTCGGGTAACGTTGGTTTTAGTGTCCTCATGCAATGCCTGCGCATGAGATGTGTAAACAGCGTCCATAGCAGTGGCGACATCCTCGGGAGCACCGGCTGCAATGAGGGCGGGATACAGACGTGGAAGCTTGTGTAACGAAAATGAAGCATCTGGGTGTATGATATTGAGCTGAGTCGCAGATGGATCAAATGGGAGCTTCGCAGCCGCAGATGCTAAACACTTCAAACGGGCCCATGCGGAAGGGGACGAAAGTACGTCCATGCTTTGCGACTTCTAGCGAGGTATCAGGTTAGGTTGCGTTATTCGACGAAATTTACCCGCCAATATAGTACATCAGTCGGACGATGTTTGTACACCATTGTGCTTACATTATCCATTTGGTATTGTTTGCGCCTTTGTCCACAACCTCTTAGTCCAGTTCGCCCTCACTCACTCAATCAATCACTCACTCACTCACTTCATGGACGACGACATTAATATTCGTGAACGGCTCATCAAGGCAGAGTCTGACTTTTTGTCAGCGATTCTCCATCACGATGACTTAACTTCGTACGATGCGGCGTGGTCTTCTCTTCTTCATGATGTGGAGGCAGCGTCCTCCAAGGGCTACCTCTCGCAGGGGACGCTTTCAATTGCTCATACCGTCGCCTCTTCCGTTACGTCCCTTGCCAGCTGCTATCTCAAACTTGAGGACGTGCAACAGGATCTGTCCAAGCAATTGTTGACAGATGTTGATCATATCCTCGACAAAATGAAAGAAATTGATATATCCCATCCCACGTTACTTTCCAATGAGCAAGGCCTCTTTCATTCAACACCGAGTCTGTATCAGGCCGATAAATCTTCTATTCCGCCTTTCATAGCTCCCGCTTACAATTGGCTCCTGGCCAACCTCCATAACCCTTATCCTTCCAACAATATCAAGTCTTCTCTTTCCGTCACGTCCGGTTGTTCGATGATTTCAATCAACTCGTGGTTCATCAGTGCTCGTCGACGCATAGGCTGGACGATGCTTTGTCGAAAGTATTTTAACGGTTGTAGAGCTAACACCGTTGATGCTGCCCACCGCGTTCTAGTCAAAGAAGACCCCAGTCGCGTTCTTCCACACCTCGTTTATCATGACTTCATCCAGATGAAAGCTGCTGCTCAAGCTCTCTATGCCTCTATATTTACCAAGAGCACGCTTGCGGGTGACCTGGACGCAGTAGTGAAGGATATGACAGAAGAAGACAGACTGCGACTGGAGCAGGAGAAGAAGGAATTTGCAAAAGAAGAAAAGAAACGACGCGAGGAAGAGAAGGAGAAACGGAGAAAGCAAAGGGCGCTGGAAAGGCAGGCCCAAAAGGCGGTTCCAGTTTTCTCCTCGTACCCTTCTCCCAGTCATTCACGCTCTCCGTCTCCGGTTCCCACTCTAGAAGAGTCGTTGACAGACGAGAGTGAAGACGAGGAAGAAGATGTTAACCCCCCTGTTCTCGCTGGTCGCAAGCGACGTACCTCTATATCGTCTGAATTAGATGATTCAAGACAGTCACCATATGTTCATCGGCCGATGAAACGCTTTCGGTAAGCATTGTTGTTCTTCACGGCAGCCAACTCTTATCAATATCTCCTAGGTCTAATGCTAGGATGCCTGAACCCTTTGAGGATACTCCTGCCTTACCATCGCCCCCGTCAAGCACCGATGGACTGGAGGAAATCGAAAGTGTGGCACCTCCTTGTCCATCTGGATCTTCACGAAAGCGAAGGCTATCAGATGCCGACTCTCACGCTGTGCCTAAACGCCCTAGAGGTGCCGTTGTTGGACCTCGCGTTCACGCTGTGTCAGATCCCCTTCCCAGGTCCTCTGTTCCACTTGAGTCAGGCATCGATGACTGGTTCCACACGAACTTCTTTGAAATCCCCCCTCCAGTCGAGAGCATTGGTTTTGATCAGTCTACGCCTCTTGACATCGAGGTCTTCAGTGGATATACATTTTCTGACACGCAGGAGCATTCCATGCCCACGTTGCCGGACGGTGCGTTTTTTTTGTAACGTGTTCTGAGATTCCTGCTTGCTCATTGTCCAACAGTTTCATTGTTTGAGCAGCAAGTGGTTGATTTGGAAGTTCCTTCCCACGGTTCCTTTGCTACGCCACTTTCCCTCGATAATCTTGACCATTTCCTTGATGCATTATCTGCATATGTTCCCGATAATTCTTGCACACAAGTTACAACTCCCTCCGCAATCAATACCACCTCTCATCCCTCAATTAACCTTGCTGACCATTTACATTCCGGCTCTTGCAGTTGGGCGGATCTCTTGAATTCCGATCAATCCTTCCTGCCCACAGTGGATCAATTTTCGCAGTCATCGTCCTGCGGTGACCTCTTACAAATATTACCAGAGATTGATTTCTCTGCGCTCCAGCTCCCCATGTTGTCGTCTACTACACAACCTAAGATCTCATCACCTGTTGATGATGCTCGCCTGGCCAAGCTGGAGCAACTCCAACTGCTAAGAGAGCAAGCGCAACTACTGGAGCAAGATTTAGCAGTGTCTATGTAAGTGTCCTTGTCCTTTGTACACTGCTTTGTTGTTGACTCCGGGTTCAGATGATTATCGATATGATTTTCTCTTCGTTCGTACTGTCCACATGCTTCATGCGGTCTATGCTCAGTTTCGAAGTATCATTATTCATAACTATCCATCATCGTGCATGTTGCACATGACATAACATACCTTACATCATCTCTCTGACATTCGACGCTCATCATGCATTGCATATGTTGTTATCTTGTTGTATTTGTTTTCCTTCGCTCTATACCTCTGTATCGGAAATCAATCAAAGGAATATCCTCCCCTGTAATTCATAGGATGTTTGGGCTCTATGATTTTGAAAAAACAATGAGGGGTTAGGTCACATTATGTAAATCCTAATGTCTCTCTGGAACGACTCCATCTTCCATCCTCCATCTACCAACTTCCCTCATCGCCTCTGCATCACCAACCTCAAGCTCAGGAGCATCAAGCAACGCACTAAGCATCAGCCACGGGTCCTTCCCACCACCGTACTTCAACACCTCCTGTTTGTATTTATCTCCTAGCTCGCGGTTGAGTGGGTCTCCAGAGAAGATCTTTCGCCACACGTGGGATGCAATAGCGCGATCAAAGAGATACGAGTAATACGTTGCACCATACCCAAAGAGGTGCCCGAACTGCGTCTGGAACGAGGTCCCATGTGCATGCGGGATCAGCCCGCGAGTGTTGTACAAGTTTGCGAGCGCGGTTGTCGAGTCGAAGCCTGGCTCGAGGGCGGCGGGGGAGTGGTATATCTGATCGAGCACTGAGAGTAGGATATTGCCATGGGTATCGATGAACCGGCAGGGATCCTCGTGGTGATTTCCAGTTTGGTTGATGATAGAAGAGCCGTCGGTGTCGAAGAGTGAGAGAACTTTCGGGGAGTTGAGGAAGTGCTCCATGAGGATGGACGGGAGCTCGACAAAGTCGGTTGCACAGCGTGTCCCTGCGACATTGTGATACTCAGTCCGACCGATCATGGCTTAAAGTTGTAATATTGTCAGTTGTCGTGATCTCTGCGAGAATGAGGAACTCTCACAATGCATGGCATGTCCCATTTCGTGGAACAAAGTTTGGACTTCATGCCATTCGAGAATGGTAGGGCCTCGAGCAACAGACGGCGGTGCAAAGTCGCAAAGCAGGACGACGAGCGGTAGCTGGAACTCACCATGCTCCCCACGTAGTCTGTGCCGTTTCAGGGCTTCGAACTCCATAGACGGACGAAGGAATTCGTCCGTCCCGGGTATTCGCAAGTCGCCAGCTTCATCGTCATCATCTGTTCGTCTTGAACATCTGACAGTGTAATGTGCAGCTCCGCATGACTTCCCGCTACGGGCGAAAAGATCGGCGTATATCCAACCGATGATGCCTCTGTCCTCGTCAACCACTTCCAGTTTGTGCACATCGGAGTGCCATACTTCGGAGGAGGCAACATCAACGGGTCGTAACGTTATTCCATAGAGATGTTTAAATAGTCGCGAAAGGCCCATAAATACACGCCCAAGTGAAAGAGGGGGGAGCGGAACTGGCGGTGACGGCGGTTCGGGTGGACAATAGTAGTCTCTATCCCATGCCTGGATAATAGGCAGTTTTGTCGCTTTAATATGTGCTTGCTTCCGCAAGCTCAATGTATGCAAGGCTTTGCGAGCAGCAAGCGTGGTCCGATCCAAGAAGGTACCCAAAAATTGATTGACATTCTCTACGCAACTTGAACATCAGGATTGGCCGATATACCACCTCGCATAACCGCTCACCCGGAGTTTTCGCCATCTTGTCGTTGAGCGTCATGCCAGCATAACTGTCCCAACCCACGAGGCGACTTAGCTGTGCACGGGCATGCAGCAATCGCTCAAGACGATCAATCTGCTCTGGACTGCTTGCATGAGCCGCCATGTACACCTTTCTTCGAGGTTCTTCATTAGGTGCCGCACGTAGAATCATATGGGCTTGATGAGAACCCGGATAGACCAACAAGTCCTTCTGTGTAAATAATGCTTGTCTTTGAAGACGAGCACCCATCCATTGATCCTTCAAACCTTCGAGCTCAGACGGCTTAATCCTCACTGGTGGTCGTGGGGCAGATGCTTCTGTAACGAACTCGTGGCCCACAGATAGAATCTCGGACGAAAGCGATACGAATCTCTCCCGTTGTTCCGGTGGAAGCTTGATAGCAGATTTCTCGAAATCACGCCAAAATATGAGCGCAGTTTGATGTGCTTCCTGACTGAGAGACTTGACGATCTCTGGGTCGTGTAGTACAGTGTCTAGCACCTGTCAAAGGATATATCATCTTGAAGATACACAAAAGTGCATTACTCACCTCATATAGCCCAACGTGAGTATTTAGTACATTCATGAACTCGCACAATTTCTCATAACTCTCCGTAGCGCAATCCACCCATTGAGCATCAGGATGTGCATTTCTCAAGAGCTCTGCCAAGTCGATAACGCCGCATAGGAGATCGCTGAGTCTATCCAAATTTTTTATCACTTTAAACAGCTCCGACCGAGATTCCCTAGCCCGTAGTATTCGTTCTGTTAGGAGTTGCGCGCGTACGAGAGTGGAGTCAGCGAGTGCGCTAAACGCGGCTGGCGAGGTGAGTTGAGGGTGCTGAAATATGCCTGACACAGATAACGGCGATTTTTTCTGCCCTGTCTGCGGCCTGTCGAAGAGGGTGACTAGTTCTACATCGTCCGGAGAAGGAGGGGTCACCAGAGTTGATGCTGTTCGGCGAGCCAGACCAAGTTTGTGAGCGCGTAGAGAACCACGAAACCTTGGTGCAGGTCGGGATATTTTCTGGAGAGCATTCTCCGCGATACGTGCAATCATCTATCGATGGCGCTTGAAGTGGTCTTGAAGCAAGTTCCAACAAGAGCCTCTTCTCGGGGATGCCGCGTCCGGTTATTGCACCCGCACTTACCTAAAGCAATCGACCAACAAGACTTTTGACACTCGCACTCAGGAAAAACCAACTATTGGTTTGACAGCGGCCACCGAGATTTGAAAAAATAATATCAATCATGATCGCTAATAAAAGACCCGCAAAAGTACGAAACGAGGTGATAAGCTTGCCGTTTTTTGGGGGAAAATGGTCATACTTTTATAGTACAAGTCTCGGACGATCTGATGAACGACTACTGCAAGACCTAATGCATATGTTAAGTACTGAGCGTAATAAAATGGAATGAGTAGGCTAGCTGATCAGATAGAAAAGGCTTGGCTGGTATGTGGAAAATTATGGAGTGCAAGTAACAATGGTGAAAAAAAATGCCATGAGTTGAGTGAAACGATGGGTGAAATTAAACGCTCCGCAGTCCTTCCAGGGGAACTGGTGACAAACTATCCTCTTTATGGCTGTCGACGTCCATCACATCTCCGTTGTCATGTGTAGGGGGCGGGATGCCGTGGAGGTTGGTATCTCCGTTGTGTTGATGACCGTTCAGGGAGGTGGAGGCACTGCCACCAGGTGATAGGACGCCAGAAGGCGTAGGAATGGGTTCCACGGCGTAGAACCAAAACTTGCTCTTCTTCTTCCCTCCAAGCTGCTCAACAGCAATCTCAGTTGGTTTGACAGCTGCTGCGCCGTTCACTTTTGCTTTTGAGACACCGTCTGAAGTGTCAGCTTGCAAGGCTGGTGGCCACCCTGCAGTCGTAGAACTCGTTGTGCTTTCCTCCGTACGCGCACGTTTTAATGGACGGTCTGTCGGTGTCTCTTCAGAAGTACCAAGGCGAGCTGACCTCCTTTCGCCTCTCCATTCAAAAGCGGACAAGTCAGGGGAGGCTCGCTTGCCTTTTGTGGCACGAGTGGATCTCCGCTGCGCAGCCACTCTCGACTGTCGACGACCATTTGATCGGGAACTACTAATGTTATCCTCATTGAATGGCTCGTCATCATAGTCGTTGTCTTCTTCGAATTGGTATTCATCAGCGTCATCCTGCGTAAAATTCTGTTAGTAGGAGAAGCTCAATGCTTGATGTCACTTGCCTCCCCACTCTCGGCGTCGTGATACACGTAGTCAGGTCGACGTGTTTGCCGCCGCGTGCGAGTCTGGCGAATTTCAGCTTGCGCCATGAGTATCTGGCGTTGCTCTATCTTCTTGCGAATCCTTTGTACGCGCTGAATAATTGGTCAGTAAGTGGTTTAGGGAAAGTGAAATCTATCTACTATCTATCATCGATCAGGAGATAAAAAAAATACCCACCGCCAATTCTGCGTCAATCATTTCTATCCGACTTTCAAGTGCCTTGACAAGTGCAGTATGGACTTGTTCCAGCTTGCCTTTACCGCCTTGGGGAGAAGATGATTTCAGCTTCTCAATCACAGCAAGGTACTCTTCACGCGTTGAAGAGACCGTCTGGAAGGTTGCGGTAATTTTCCAAGGATTGGTTGAAACATATATCCGCGGCGAATCTAAAAGAGATTAGAGCAAGGGTCAGCCGGAAATCCTTACAAACGGCTAACGCCGGATAGCATGGGGCCAAAAAAAATGCGGCCTCGCACCAAATACACGCAAATAGGAAACAGGGCGAGGAGTGTGAAATGAAAGCACACGGACCATCTACAACCCAATACCGCTTGCGTTGTGCATCCTGTCCGATTGGATTGAGTTGTAGATTCTGTTGGCTTCTTGCATCATTGGCATCAGGAGGAGCGGTTTCGGGGTCTTTCTTCTTGTGCTTCATCTGCATCACGCCCCACGCGCGATCGATAGTGTTCTTTATGTCAGTGGAGTGCGTAAGCTGCAACTCCACTAGCTGGCGAAGAACTTTGAGCTGTGTTGAATATAATGTGACGCGCTCTCAGGGGTATTCGTACAGCATGGTAAGACAATGACAAACTTTGAGGTCCCAGTCGGCTGCGAAAAAGCCGCCTTCCAAATCGGCAAAAGGGTTCAAATTCACACCCAGTTCTTCGTCCCAGAAAACAGTTCTCTCTGATGCCTTGAATGCGTCTGCAAGGACAACATGCAAAGTTGCAGAGATCTGATCGAGACTGACAAAAGTAAAATGATAGTCAAACGTTCTCTATGCGTGAGCGACTTGTGCCAACCAGTGCTCACCTCAAATTACGCGTCTGCGGGCGCAGATGCAATATGAACTGCTGTAAAATCTTTTGCAGTATGGGATCTGGGCCATGCGTCAAGAGTGCACTCTCAAAGCTGTCATCGGGGGGAATCGCGTGTTCAGTAGACGCGAGTGAGGTGCATGTAGTGCGGGTATGTACTCACTCCATCGGTGTTTCCAATCCTTCCACCTTCGACCTCAGATTCGTGAACTTGCATATGAAGGAATATACAAATAGTGACTCCCATCTGTCCCGAGGGTGTTTAGCATTTGAGGGAGGACAGATATGCCCTTTCTTTTCTGCCTGCGGTGCAGCAGACATGATGCAGCAAGTGAACGTGAAGGAAAGGGTCAAGAGTGGTGACGGATTTATGAGCCGCATCATCCGTAACTACTTATATCAAACCAACACAACAAATATGTGGCAATAGTGGAACCCCCGGCACTTCGCGAGTAAAATACATGAATTCAAGCAGTCTACGAGGACACGATTGATAGCATATAAAGAAGATAAGTGTGATATTCTGCACCAGGAGCTCGCACAAGACTTCGTGAACCCGGACGCGATACCGAACGTAATTTCGCTCGCAAATATCACCCTGGACCAACCTACCGGAGTGTCGTGAGAGTCTGCACGGGCCACCTGAAACTATGCCACACACCTTCGGAATGTCGTGGTGCTCGCTAAGTGACTCAAGCCTAGCATTCAGCTCATTGACGCGATCCTTGTGCGTCTTGCGCGCCAATCGGGCTACTTTATCAGCAAGCTGAGCGTTGGCGTCAATATTTATTCAGAGAATTTTGTTTCAATGGAAATGCTCACCCTTCGCCTTTGCGCTTCCTCGAATCGTCTCTCCGCGTCCGTTTTTCTGTCATTATTCCCAGATAGAGCAGGAGAATCTCGGTTGCTCCCCGAAGGAGAGCCATTAGCGGGCTCTGCCTCCTCTTTGAATAATAATTCCTTCACTCTTTCACGCTCGCGGTCCTTCCCACTGTCAGATTGTGGGTTGGATTTAGATTTGGATTTCTTCTTCCTGCTTATCTGTCAGGTGCACTGAATGGTAAAAACTAATGATACGAACCTCTTGACGATGCCACCTTCAGCAACGCCGCCCTTGAGCTTCAGCGAGCCTCCTGGACGAAAATCGTAGTCCGCCATCGGGGACCTGCCTGAGCAAATGACGAAGAGAACACAAGGAGGTTCTGCTGACGTAAGAGGGTCATGATGCTTGAAGTAAACAGCTACAAATTCGTAGTAATAGTATCGCAGTTTCAAGGTTGCCCTGCGACATCGGGCTCATTCAGCACAACAATTCTCCACGACGGCCGCGGTCTCCAGTATACTCTTGCGAGTTTTTAAGCCAACTGGGTCCCCTATTAGCTATACCCGACAATCTTCCCTGATTTTGAGTCGTCAATGGCTATCCTTTCCACACCGCTGCAGTACATCAGTTCTGTACCGCCAGTGACGCGTTTTTTCACTGCGGCCACCTTAGCTTCATCGACATTGTACTTTTGGATAAGATGGTCAAATCCCCCCGTCCCGGTGCCCTACTTGACAATGGTACCTGGAGCAAGCTTGTTCTTTCCTTGGACATTCGCAACCTCAGCCCTAGTAGAAATAAGCGTCATCGAAGTAAGTGTTCTGTTCACGATTTGAAGTCGAAATATGCTAATCATAATTAATATTATTCAAAGCTCATTGTCACACTTCTCGTCGTTCCCGCCTCGTTAAGTTATTTTGAGCGCCTGTGGGGAACTGTCGAAACCGTGAAGTTCATTGTCGTTTGCGTGACGGGGCCGAACATTATCGCGTTTGCCTTCAACTGGATCGAATTCGTTGCGACGCGTGATACCGAGTTGTTCTTGTGAGTTTTATGCGTGCCCTGCGATAGCAGCGCCTCACATCCTTGGACAATGCAGATATGGCATGGAGTACCATGGTCAAATGGCACTATTCATCAGCCTGCTTGTTGCCTTTACTCAAGTTATCCCCGAGCACCAAGTTCAAATTTTGGGCTTCATCAAGGTCCGCGTTAAGGTAATAATTTTGGTTGATAACTTTCATCAGCGATTTGACTTCGTTTGCAGAGACTTCCTATGGCGTACTTGACCTTTTCGACCATCATGACACTATTTGGCCTCCAATGTCCTTATATTCTCATTCAGTTTGGCTGGTTTGTATCATGGATATACCTCCGCTTCTATAAGCGCAATGTCAGTGACACCCTAGGCGGGGTAGTTACATATGGAGATCGGAGCGAAACATTTACTCTGACGAGCTGGTTCCCTCCGTTTCTTCAGTGAGCATCTCATTCCATATTTCCTGTGCAGATGCTGATTTTGTATTTATAGTACACCGTTATCAGTGCTCGGAAACACTATATACAAGCTTGCAACGCGTTTCCACCTCATTCCCACTTCTGTGCCTCATGACATTGAATCTGGGAGCTACAGCCAGGTGCCCGGCGGAGCTCGAGCCGAAGCTGAAAGACGACGGTTTGTACAGGTCTCTTGCCTGACTAGTCACTAGTTGTGCTAACCCTTGCTTCCAGGGCTCTTGCACTGAAGGCACTTGACCAGCGACTGGCCAACTCCTCCAGCGGTTCGCCAACTCATAGTGGACCATCTCAAGCCCAGTCATCTCGACCGTCGACCGCCGCGCCTGCCCCGGTACAAAATGAAAGAAAACTTAGCCCAGTGGAGATGGATGTAGCAGACACATCAGGTCCCGATGAGGAGAGACGATAGTGTATAGCCTCCCATCTTCAGTAGCTAATATCCATGTAGCACACAGTGCTTACCTCTGCCCTTTACATTCACATTGTGTTCAATACTTATCAATACAAGGTTACGTAATATACCGTGTTGATACTGGCAAATGCAACTGCTACTGCTGAAACGTCTTACTTACTGGTCGTTGACGACCTTGTATGCATGGCTCGGCGACCATCCACTGTGTCGGTTGTATCCCTCGGTTCGATCAAGGGCCTTGCAGACGTATCACACTCGGCTTCAGCACCGACTTTCGCGTCATCCCCTTCAGCACTGAAATTCACTCGTTCAGTCCCGTTAACCCATCCCTCGAGCGCGCAATCGATTAGGACACAAGATGAGACTGCAGGCATCGACCCAGATGAGCTGTTTACGAAATGTACCATTGCTGAAGTGAAAGCGAAACAAGTCCAGCTAAGGTGCGTCCTCCCTGTGTCAACAATCGCCTAGGCTCAAAAAGAGACCTCAGATCTGATGCGGAGGCCAAGCAGGAGGAGCTTCGTATTATGGTTGGGTGCGTGCTCTCGCGGAAAATGCGCTTCACCCTTCGACTGTATATTGAAAGCGCAGTGAACGATACCGCGATCTCTTGCAAGCCTCAACGTCCATAATCTCAATGTCCAAGTCCGCAAAGCGTGTACAAGAGGCATTTGAGGAGACTAAAGATGCCATTGTATCTCAGCAACAGCCATCCAGGGAAAATCGTGCATCGAATGTGGGCAAAGAAGGTGAGAACCAGTCTGCCCATGACGCTACTATGCTTCATTCGTGCTTCAGACTCGCATTTGCAAACATTACAGGTGCTCTCCGCCCACATAAAGCTGCTTCTTGATGCTCCAGAGCATCTCTGGCGCCTTATTGAACAAGAAAAATATTTCCATGCCACCTGGTTATTCATGCTAGCACGCGTCGTACATCGGGCACTTTCTCGTGATGACGACCAAGATGAGGCGAGTTGGTTAAATCAAGGGATCAGTGTCATGGTAAAGTCGCTACTGTCTTTTTTTCTTCCCTTCTGACGTTCGCACTCAGGAGCAATTTCCGCTCATCCAGCGACAGTGGGAGACCATATCTCATTTCCGATCCCAAATTATCCATAGAGCCACATTATCTTTAAGGGCGTACGAGAAGTCACCAGAGGTCCGCTTCTTTTATCTTATCTCATTCTCATCATCTAATGTGTTCTAGGACACTTGCGGAACTATTCTGACTCTTCATGTTCTTGAGTCGAGACCTTTGACAGATACTCTGACGACGTATCTCTCCCAAAGAACGCGAACCATGCATACCCTCGTTTCAAGACGCCCAAGTATCACGACAGTTGCGACCCCCAATGGAAATCCACCGACACAAACGAATGGTCATCCTCCGGGGATTTCCAAGCCGGAGCAGTCTCCAAAAGATAGGCTTCGAGAGGTGAAGTCATCCCTGTTAATCGTCGTGGAGGTAATATCAAGGACCGTCAACACCGCTCGGGACGTATTCCAAAGTCAGAAATCCGCGCAGCCGGCACTGGCAGTCCGCGTGCTAGAGCAGATGCATGCTGAGTCACCCGCAGTATCTGAGCCAGTTCCTCCTGAACTGGCTCTGAACGCCCAGACGATCCTGTCTGGACTTCCGTCGTCGTCATACTTCGCTCTCCTTCCCACAAGTATCAGGTCATACAAGCCATATGTTGAGTTATCTTCCGCCTCATCTTCAGTGCCAGGAAATTTCCTGGAGGATAAACTACGAACTTGGTTTGACCAATCTTGCTCTACACTTCGGGATGCTCTGGATCGCTGGCTCCTGGACCTGGACAGTGTGAAAAGCGTTTGGACTGTTAGGTCCTCCTTGCAAAAATGGCTGCTCGATTCTGGATTGGTGAAAGCGGAGCAGATCGCACTCCATAATTTGCTCGAAGAAGCCGTCAGAAACCGAATCACCGCTATCTGGACCAATACCATCTATCACGCGAAAGAGCTTTTCTTGAAGGCGTTGACTTCACTCACTCCAGATAGTGAAGTCGGGGCTGAAGGTACGTGCCTAGGTGCTCTTTTAAGAACATGATTCCAAAGGACTGCTCGACTATTAGCGTTTTCTCCTCTAAAAAGCATATATGTATCTCCCTCTGTTCCAGCTCTACCTCTATCAGGAAGTGGACCTTCAGCGTACGAACTCCCATACAAAAAATACAGAGCGGCTTTGCAGTTACAGCTTCGCGGTCGGACACCTCGCCTGCAGGCGTTTTTAAGCATTCTGGAGGAGTCTGCGGCTTCGTTGCAAAAAGACTACACCCATATCAGTTTGGAGGAGAGTAGCAGGTATGTGCGTAACTTTAGTCCATTCCACGATCTTGATCAAGTTGGATATATAGGGAGTTGGTTCACAACCTGGTTGAGGCCTATCTCCCGGAGGCGAAGGCTTTCTGTTCTACGATTGCCGACGCTCTTACTTCTACGGCTGACAAGCTAATGATCGAGTCAGGTAAGGCGACGCTGCAACCGACGACCCCTCGAACTCACATGCAACAGACACCGCTAGGGCCATGAAAAGCGCCATCTTCCTTAGTCGAGTAGTGATTGAAATATCATTGGCATCACCTTTCCTCGAAAACATAGGTTGTGATGAGGGTGTTGCACTGGGTACGTTAAGCACTGAGCGTATGTCATTGTTAACATTGAATCGCGGTCAGGATTTCGAGACAAAACAGGTCTATTATTTGACCGAATCATCAACTGGTGGAAGGAACACACTATTTCTTCATCTATCTCAAGATACGACGTAAATTTCTTACATCTCCCACTGTCTGGTCCGTGTTTTTGGGTTGCATTGGACGCACTTCACTGACGTGACACAGCATCCCCTGTTACAGGGCCATCACCAGCCCTGATGGCAAGCCTGCATACTCTATCGACATCCTTGCATAACCTAGGCCTCACGCACCACCCATCACAACTCATCAACATAGCACCGTCGCTTCTTGGCCTGTTTATCGATGTATTCACCCGTGCTGTGCCGAACGGTGATACGAACCAGAGTTTACAAACGTTAAATGATGCAACATTTCTCCGATGCCTTGCGTCGACTTGGCCTCCTGAAGCACTCTTGACGTCTTCGCTTGACAATCTGATCCTCACGCTCCGGTCAGAAGTACGCATCACTTCGTCACCCTTGCAATGTGACATCTCAATAATAGGTTTTACAGGTTCAGTCTTCGAGGGGTCCTCTAGTACCCGGTCCAGACCAAGCGGCGGCCAAGCAATACTTGATGAGGACCCAGATGTTGCTTTCAGCGCTTGTGTCACCTTTTGGGTCCATAGAAACCACAAAGGAAGGTGCAGATAAGATGAGTACGCTGCTGACGTATGGTGTGCCTGTAGCAGACACCACATTTTCCCCCGCCGTCGAACTCGCCAAGGTCTCTACTCGGTTTCCTTTGCTCCTGGTGGAGACTCGATAGGAGCTGATTCATGTGCTGTTCGCGGCTATTTAACTTGGACTACATTTGATCAAACACATTAATAGTGTGCTCTCAGGATGTCATTTGACGATTGTTTGCATTTGCTCGTGTTTGGAAAAAGCACCTCAAGGTCTGACGCGTATCTGTGAATTTTTTCCTTCCCAAGCGACTTTGTGCCATCATTCCGGTAATGTCAAAGAACTACGTAAATGACAAATAGCGATTAGGGCTGGGAGGTGTCCCGACAGGTGTCTGATTGCTAGGCGAACCGCAGAACATGAGCGGCGGCGCACGGCTTGATGTGGTCGAGTCGCAGGTTCTCCCACAAAATCATACACTGATACGTGGTCGATCCACTGGTTGATCCACTGGTTGTCCGCCGTTTACAAGTCTATGATCATTCATGATCACTTTCCTCATGCTCTTCGCTCTATGTCTAGTGAGTAGTCAATTTAGCGAGTCTTCCCTGCTGAAAGTTCTGTAAAGCTTCTCCGCCGCCAAACATTGAGTATCTCATCCCTGTTTATCTCTTCCTCCTAATAACTGGGGGACATGTGTTATTGCCAATCATCATCACTACCGCGTTGCTTCATAAAAAGCTGTCCTGGCATCCAACCTTGATCAACCTTTGCATAACTTGGGTGTTGTTCTCGGTGATACATTGTCTCTAGTATGTGGTGATGCTCTTCGAAATTACGTCAAATGATTCTAGCATTGTACACACCCCAGTCTGTACGCAGGAGGAGACAAGTATGACGGGTACGGGTACCGAACAATCTGTTTGTTCCAGGCCGCCATGTTATATGGAGCCTCCCCAATGTGAGCCATTAACTCATAATGAAACCTGGTGCACTTTTCGATGTAAGCCAGGGCCATCGTTGCTGGTCTCTGTGTTGTTATCCACGTAGGTTGTCGTGGTAACTCTACCTTGCTTCCAATTCCTGACGCAACTATTCGACAGGCCTGGACCACCATTCAACCTTGTGAACGCAGCTTTGATGAGAAGTTCCCTCGATGGCTTTACCGGTTTCTGGCGAGTGCAGGGCAAGTTGCATGAATATGAAATGGGACTAACTGGACCTACGCAGATAATATCACCCCCGTATATTGTGTTCGCAGGATTTTCAATCGGTGCAGGGATTGTCTGTGGTTTAGGTCCGATGTAATGGGGAAATCCCTTTTAACGATGTGTTTGCAGTTTATAAATCAACACCGGGACGTCGCGAAGCCGTCGAACGGTCTGTTCTGCACGATTCATGTGGAATACCTGTGAGCATATTCACGATCGACCAGGGCTCTCGAGAAGTGTTGATCGAACTTCTAGAGCCTTGCCAGTTCCAGTATTCTGTGCTGCTGTGATGGTATTGGTGTTGTGCTTTGAAGGTGATATCACCGTCAACAAGAACTGCAATGACACAGACTAATCTACGGTGTGCATTCGCTCGCAGTCGCTATCACCATCCGATACTATCAGAGATGGAAACGTATCAAAAATTCATTCCCGCTCATGGCAAGGCGACCTTCGACCTCACTGGTTTTTAGAGTTGGTCTGTTTTGCCTGTATTCGTGGACAGCTCTGGTGTACGTGGATGCCTTCCCGAAACTTGCGACGCACTCATGGCCCACTAGCGCAGTCATTCTGTTTTTGACCAACGAGCCGCTAGACGTGGCTCCCCTAGTTCTCGCAGCTCGTGAGGAAATTATGGATTTTATTTTCAAGACTGTTGCCTTAAGATATTTCATTGCTTACAGTCCCCTTGGCCTCAGCGCTCGTCTTTGGACTGCAGAAGGTACGGGAATGAGTCTTGACATGGACGAGATCTGATGGACATGACAGGACATGCTCCACGCATGGTTTCCTGGTGTATTTAATCGTATGCAGCCTGCCACTGGAACGCCAGAGATCCCGAATGCCCGTCCTACACGGTCGAATTCATTATCACGAGTCACTTCAGTTGCATAGCAGGCGGAATTTTCATTTATTCGTCTCGAACGCACGTTTGTCGTTTGAGCGTTACCCCGCAGTACCTCCTCGGGAGTCGGCATAGGGCTCATAGCATTCCGTGGACATGTCCGAAGAGATACGCGGTCGGATGAGAGCATATTATCTAGCAAACGACTGAATGGAATGCATGCATAGAGCAAAGGAGATACGGTACAGAGCACCTGTCGACTAAGCCTGAGGTATATACGACAAGAATGTGACACAATTAACGAGATATATGTTATGCCCCTCCGCTGTCCAGACATGAGCATACAGGAGCGCTTCAAGGAAAGTGACACGTACACAAGGATGTTATTTCTAAAAGAATGTCATGAGTATGCAAAGTGTGAGGGACAACGTGTAAGACGCACATGGGGATGTGGATGAGTTTTACGAAGTATCCAATGAAACCCATTACAGCAAAACCGACAGCGACTGCCCTACAGATCTGGATGAACTCTGTGATTGCATTTTCAGAGTCTGTGTTATGAGCAAGTGAGACTTAGTAGACACCTTTTTGGGAGGGCTTCGTGCAACGTGTAAGGAACTGACAAGTAGAAGAAGTCAGCAAGGTTGAAGGATAAGGTGAAGGACACTAACCTGGTTGCCGTCGCGAACAAACTGTTGAGGAATGTCGATGAACTCCTTCAATTTTTCAGACATGGTGGTTGGAGGTGTTAACGTGTTCAAACGCTTCCAAGTACTCGATGTATCTTTGCATAAATTTCCCACGACACTTACCCGTCTTCCTTGCAACTTGGTACGCTGGAATGAAAACGCTCGCAACCAGAACTGACCGTGCATTTTTTGTATCTGACAGGTAAAACCACCAGCACAGACTTGAGCGCGCATGAATGTCCCTTAGCCGCGCTGTTGCTCGGTTAGGATACCCTGCATATTCTTTCGCTCGTCCTGCTTACAGACCACCAACTTCACGTCGTGCAGCACCCGCCTTTCGTGTCAAGGATGACCAGAGACGATTCTCAACCGCCAAACACGACCCCTCCCTCTCCTATGTCCCCGATGTTAATGTCATTGCGGACAAAATCCGGCAGTACATCCCAACAGCAAATGTTGGCGCTCTGCACCAACAATTTCACGGCCTGTTTCGCATGTTGGGCGAAGCGGGAACAGATCAACCTACGGCTCCACCTCTCAAAGAACCGGAGATCCACGGCGCGCTGTCAGTGCTAGCCATGTCAGGCAGACACTATGATTTGGATATGGTGGTGAAAATCCTCACCGACTTCCCCATGCTTTGCGGTAGCGAAGTGGGCGTGACAGAATACAATGTCATCCTCCGGGGCCTGATTACGAACGGTAATCCACAAACGATTTTCAACTGGCTGATCAGTATGCCTCAAAAGCCGAGAAACATCACGCCTACCCTTATACAATGGCACATGTTCTTCGAATGGTGTGCTGAAACTGGCCTGGTGAAGTTTCTTCATCACGGTGTCTCCAAGATGCATCGCTCTGGTCGTCGTCCCAACCTGAAAACATTTGAAATTCTTTTCAAAGCTCTATTCGACAGTGCGGCGCCAATCAAGACGTTTTACGACGCGCTAGATCTCATGGAAAAAACCTCGTTGACATACAATGAGAACTTTGCGAAACTTCTCTACGATGGTTTTGTCAAACTTGGTCTTGTCGATCGAGCTCAGGAGATGAAGGACGTATATTGGAAACGTTTCAGTGCAAGATCGAGGACGACGGACCCCAAAATGGTTGAATGGACAGAGAGAATAGAAAAAGAAGCAGAGGAACGGGGTATCATCGCAGCTATGAAACTATGCAAGTCATTGCAGAGAGATGGCTTCAACGCCGGTCCACACACCCTCACACTTCTTATCCGACATACACACCGCCTCGACCACCTTCGATACGCGGAAGCCGAGCTGGATTTGAAAGCAACCATAATTCAGTGGGCTATCTTGATCAACAATGCGGTGCGTATCGGCGACCTGTCAGGTGCTCTGTCGATCTACGAGGAGTCGAAAGCTGCAGGGATTGTTCCCGCTGCGCCCTTAACACACCCGCTGGTCAATGTCCTCTGCACCAGTTCGAGTACCCTTGACGACGCTGCAATCGACCGAGCATTAGAACTCTACAGAGACCTTGCGGAGGCGGCTCCCATTTCTCAGCCACAACAAGCACCCAAACCTTCAGGGAGTCGACATTCCTCAGGTCCAGATGCCAATCTCTATAACATCTTGTTCCGCGCATTTGGTGCTTCCAAGAACGTCAAGAAGTACTTCCCTATCACGCTTTCCCTCCTTGAAGATATGGATGCCAGAAATATCGAGCTCGAGAACCCGATGGCTGTTTCTGCATTGGTAATCGTCGTCATGCGGTGTTCTTCCAGCTTCGACGATGCACTGAAGGGGTATAAACGAATATGCAGACGCCCCAATGCCCCTGCTCTCGATGCAAAGGGCTACCATGCCATTCTTCACACTCTAACCCAACTCTCATTCGGAAACCACGAAATACCCTCTATATGGCATTATTTCGAAATCGTGAAGGACATGCGGATGGGAGGGATCGAGATCACAGCGCCAGTGTACACCATCATCCTTCGGTATCTCGCGCTACTCGCAGCAGATCTGCCGCCCGAGGAATGCGAGTCAATTGCAGGTGCCGTGCGGAGGGTGCACGACCACCTGACGCTTGATCCATCATTCACTCCCGATACAATGCTCTGGAATCAGCTGATGGACAGCTACCAGCGCGTTGGGCTGTTTGCGGAGGCGTACCGCGTCTGGGAGATGCTCTTCATCACGGAGCGCTTCAACAATGCGAGTGTTGCGATCATTATTGATGCGTGTGGGTTCGCGCGCTCGTGGCCCATGGCTGCACAGGTGTGCTTGAAGCTGTCCAAGATTGGGTTCAAGTTCAACCAGCGGACGTGGAATGCGTGGGTGGAGTGCATGTGTCGTGTTGGGAAGCTGGATGAAGCGCTCAAGGTTGTGTGTTTAGAGATGGGGAAAGATCAGCCGAAGGTTGCACCTGATGTTAATACGGTCAAGGTACTTCTTTCGTTCGCTGCAAGGACAAACCAGCAAGACGAGGTGATGAACCGCATCAAGCGGTATCTCCCTCAGCTATGGCATACGTTACCAAACGAACTTGACGGGTATTCCATCCGAGAGCGCACAGCTGGAGTAGACTCATAAAATAGTCATTGATTCATGATGGTAAATACAGTAATAATGGTATAAAGTGTGGCAGTGCGTGTGGTTGAGCATTACGCGTGACAATTGAGTGTTCTAGAGGAGTAGAAACAGTAACCAGACAGCCCAGAGCGAGAAAACGTCTAATGATGGTAAAAATACGGTTGGAAGCAGCTTAGAAGGATGCAGTCTCTTCTACTGATGGACAGTCACACTGGAAACGGAATGTAAGCTTGGAAGAACCACGTGTTAATGCTATCGCTTACAATAAGATTAAGGTCGCCATAGGCTGGAGATTGGAGATAAGCCAATGCCTTACATTCTGCTTGCGAGATCACTCACCATCGTCTATACGAGAAACAGTTGGCCAGAACTTCTTCTCGCGGAGCCACGGCATGGGATATGCAGCCTCTTCACGCGTATAAGGACTACAACGACCGCGTCAGCCCATACTACGAAATCAACGTCGAGATACCACCGACCGATTCCATTCCTTATCGGACGCGATCATGAGCGAAAGAGGATGTGGTGCGTTTTTGAGGAGGTTGTTATCCTTGGGTTGCTTGCCAGTAATGATATCTTCTGCTTCCTTCCGGATCTGAATCATAGCATCGCAGAATCTGTCAATCTCTTCCAGCGTTTCGGATTCGGTAGGCTCGATCAGCATGCAAGTGGATATGGGCCAGGAGCACGTAGGAGGGTGGAAGCCGAAGTCCTTGATGTGCTGATTAGCGGTAGCAACATCTAACGACGAGAGACATACCTGCAACCGCTTCGCGAAATCCGTCACCTTCAACCCCGCAGTCTTATCAAACTCAGCAAGGTCGATCAGCAGCTCATGTGCAACACGCCCGTTCTTGTTCTTGAATCGGAGGCTGTAATGTCCTGCAAGTCTGTGCGCCATGTAGTTGGCATTAAGGAGCGCAACATTGGTGGACTCTGACAGGCCGTTGCCACCCAGCATTTTAATGTAGGCCCAGGAAATAAGGAGGATGGAGGCGCTTCCGAAGGGGGCAGCGGAGACGGCATCGATGGCGTCAGAGCCGCCGGTCTTGACCAGGGGATGCGAGGGAATGAAGGGCGCAAGGTGCTTGGCGACACAGATGGGGCCAACGCCAGGCCCTCCTCCTCCGTGGGGTCTGTGAAAGGTATGTAAGCATAAAATGTCTATGCGAATTACCATTTACACTCACATAGCGAAGGTCTTATGGAGGTTGAGATGGCAAACATCGCCTCCGCAGACAGCAGGGTTCGTCAGTCCAACCTGTGCGTTGAGATTTGCACCATCCAAGTATACTTGTCCACCACAGTCATGAATGATCTTGCAGGCCTGTTATGCGCAATTGAGTTTAGATTCTCCAATTGGGAGACAGGGATACGCACGTCAGTCACGCCGTCTTCGAAGACACCGAAAGTCGAGGGGTATGTAATCTGTCCGAGAATGAATTTTAATCTTAGCTCATGGGAAAAGTACTCACCATGAAAACCGCGAGGTTATCTTTGTGCTTCTCAGCCTTTTCTTTCAAGTCTTCCAGATCCAAGTTCCCATCTGCATGTGTCTTGACTGGGACGACCTTCAAGCCCGCCATTACAGCCGACTATTACCTTTATCAGTTTTGTCATTCGCAGAGGACGAGACGAGACATACCGCAGGGTTCGTGCCGTGAGCACTAAGAGGAATCAAGCACACATCACGGTGTCCCTCCCCGCGGGAATCATGGTATGCACGGATGACATTCAGTCCAGCATATTCACCTGCAGCACCCGAGTTTGGCTGCACAGAGCACGCATGGAAACCAGTAATCTTGCAGAGGTCGTCTTCCAATTCCTACCAATCATGATTAATATCCTTGTCCTAACCACTAACTCAACATCACAAACCTTGATAATGTGCATGTAGCCCTCGACCTGCTCTGTTGGCGCAAACGGATGAATACCACCAAACTCGGGCCACGTGAGCGGGATCATGCTGCTGGTGCTGTTAAGTTTCATCGTGCAGCTGCCCAGCGGGATCATCGCATGCACAAGACCAAGGTCCTTGCTTGCAAGGTGGAAGATGTACCGGAGCATCTCAGTCTCGCTGTGATGCTTGTTGAACACGGAGTGCTGGAGGAAGTTAGACTCGCGTATGAGCTGCTGCGGGAATGCAGGCTCTTTAGGGGCGGGCAGACCGGTGAAATCGGGCTCTGGACGCGAGGCTGCGATGTGGAAGGCTCGCATAAGGGATAAGAGGTCTTCTTGTCCCACTGACTCATCGAGGGTAACACCGACGGTATTGTGGTCGACTCTTCGGAGGTTAATTCCTAGCAGTGCAGCCGCGGCATGCATGACTTCTGCATTCGCGCAGTGCTTTGAGACATCAATTGTGAGCGTGTCGAAGTAGGAGGACGCGTTGACTACGCGGAATCCAAGGCGTTCGACAGAGGACTTGAGGATCTGCGTTAGGAAGTGCACTTTCTTCGCGATGCGTTCGAGTCCAGCGGGGCCATGGTATACCGCGTACATAGCGGCCATATTCGCAAGGAGGGCTTGCGAGGTGCAAATGTTACTAGTGGCCTTCTCACGACGGATGTGTTGCTCTCGGGCTGCATGTAATTGGTGAGGACGCGAAGTCAAAGATAACAGGGAAGACATACTTTGTAATGCCAGCCTATATGCGGGGTTACCCGTAACATCTTTGCTCCGGCCAATCAAACGACCAGGCATTTTGCGCTTGAGCTTCTCCGTGACAGCAAAGAAAGCGCCATGGGGACCACCATAACCTGCAGGAACACCAAATCGCGCAGAGTTGCCCAGAACGATATCAGCACCCCATTCACCCGGAGGTTGCAGAAGTGTCAAAGCAAGAAGATCGGTCGCAACGACCACCAGTGCACCTGCATCATGCACTTGCTTCGTGAAATCGCTGTAGTCCGTTACGAAACCATTCACGTCAGGGTATTGGACAAGAACGCCAGCGAGATCGGCCCGTAACGCGTCGTGTTTGAGTACGTCAGCGGCGTCACCTATGACGAGTTGGATGCCGAAGCCCTTGGCACGTGTCTTGAGAACAGAGATGGTCTGTGGGAGGACTGCCTTGTCAACGAAGAACGTCTTCTTCTTTTGATTGGACTGCACGTATGCCATGACCATGGCTTCTGCGGCAGCGGTTGCCTCGTCGAGGAGGGACGCGTTTGCAATGTCCATGGATGTAAGGGACATGATCATCGTTTGGAAGTTGACCAATGACTCGAGACGACCTGGTGGGTACCGTTAGGAAGAAAAAAAGGAACTAATGATTGACAGCGGACCCTGGGCAATCTCAGGCTGGTACGGAGTGTAAGGAGTATACCAAGCAGGGTTCTCCATGATCTATTGGTATGATTAAGAGGAGTAATGTGGATGAGGTGGAGTAGCACACATTTCGTAGAATAACGGGGGGCACGACAGCATTGTGGTATCCCATACCGATATAGCTCTTGAATTGCGCATTCTTCTGTCCGAGCTCTTTCGCCCTTGAATGAAGTTCTGTCTCACTAAGTGCGGGGATGGAAGCATTGCTGATCATGGAGTCTGCGATGCGGATTTGCGGGGGTACGGTCGCAGCGAGAAAAGACTCCATGGAGTCGAAGCCCAGCTTTGAGAGCATAAAGCCGGTCTCGTTGTCGTCTGGTCCAACATGCCTATCAGTAAAAGTGTCCAGTGAATCGATGAGATTTATGGGGGACTTGGCAGTTGCGAGCTCACGTCGTGTGAGGAGAGTGGAGTGAGCGACGGAGCGAGCTGCAGACCGCCTGAGACGAGTCGAGGCAATGCGGAGGGCCATGAGAGGCCGGATGGTGGCAGCTTGAAAGAAAGAGACGGGTGAGTACGGAAAGAAAGAAAGTGAGTGACACTACTGACCCTTGTTCAATCACCGAGCCAAACCATTCACCGAGTACATTACGCTTTTGCAGTGGTCACCTTATCGACCTCTGGGAAAACGCTGATAACAAACCCAGAATACGAAATACCCGAGATAAATCCTCTACCCACTTGTAGGCAGTGTGCATCCTGCCGTTCCGCTAGTGCCATGCTACGAGTGAGCTAGTCAAGCCCTCAGTTCACTGATCAACGTCCTCTATTTCAATCCTTTGACCCTTTTAACGCTGCTCGGAGACCTGCAATCTTAGGTATTTCTATTTATGGTTAAACGAAAAAACTTTTTCACCTTGCACGTGGTTATCTAGGCGCGCTGTATGAGCGACTGGTTTTTAGACTTTCTCATGCTGTGCTCGCGGAACAAATCATATCACGGCAGATTGGGCACATCACCACAAAATAATATAATAATGTACATTGGCTCCCCGTACTTGACTTGATAATGATCACACATCCCGTAGAAACGTAGACTCCCTGGACCTTACCATAAGAGTCGAGTTAAACGTCACAACGGAAGCGGAATCCCGTAGAACCGCTTTTATTCACCACAATTGTTGCGCTCATGGCATCAGCGCTAGGCCGTCCGCACAAGCAATCCGGATGAAACCGACTACATCATCCGCGTGCTTCCTGCTAGGGTCAGCATTCAGCGAGAAAAAAAATTGTAGGGTAGGCGTACGGTGGGTCAGTGTCATCCACGTCATTCGCGTTGTGTAGACCATTTTGCTCGATGTCCTTCGAGACAATTCGGAACGCGTCCTTGGCACTACGTGTACCGGCCGACGAAAGTTTTTCCTCATAGTAGGCAGCCGTGGACATAATACGGCCCAGGGCTTTGGACGCGGTGTCAGAACGACGTGACGCGCGGTGGTCTGCAGGTGAAGGCTTTTCTAGCGATTGTAAAAGGAGCGTCTGTTTCCGAATAACCGCGGAGGAGCGGACAACTTCATACTGCAAGACAGCTATGAGATTATCAAGTATGGCAGTTTTACCAACGTACAATGAACTCATGAAGGGCACCGGGTGTCGGCAAAAATAGGTCTCCTCTGCGCAACGCAAGGTCGAGCAATTGGATAGTCTATGGAGTATAGTCAGCTTCACTGATGACACACTAAACCTCTCATACCTCCTGGACCAATCGCTCGACGCCTCCGGTGGTTGCCAAACTGTCTAGCTTGCCTGAAAGGAACCCAAGTAAATCAACGACAGCCTTCCACAATTCAAGCCAGTCGTATTCTATGTAAGAATGCAGAGTCAAAAATCAATCGGAAGCAACAAAATGAAATCACCTCACCTAACCGCCTTCTTTCCTTCTGCAAATACCATATGACGCGGTGGCATGTCCACACACATGACCTGTCTCACCATCAGTAGCCGGTCTTAATCAAGAATCAGGGAATGGAAAGTGAAAGTGAAACGCACATAAATGTGGACACCTCAAGCCGCTTATGCAGATTATGGCGCAACCACAATACACAGCAATCAAGAAGCGCACAGACTGGTGCACGCGTAGGTGATGGTACTGGAAGGAGCGGAAGTCTCTACAAACGCCTCAGTAGTCAGTAAAATAGACACCTAAATGCAATTACCTGTCGACATAGCCTAATCGCCTCTTTTGAAGAAGCAGGCTTACAAAAGACTGACATTATGTGCGTGTTTTCAGACATCACAAGGAGAGCGCTCAGTGCAAGGTTTCCATAAGCCAAGGTGCGCGGTGAGGGCGAAGATGAAGCATGTGTCAACACGTAGGACGACAGCGAGAGGATGTTATACGCCAGAGGAGGTACCTGCGCGCTCTGTTTGCTGTCGGGTGCGGGCTTGCTATCAGGTGGGGGTATCGCGTCCATCAAGACCTGCGCAAAAAGAGGATTGAAGTAGAGGAACTCGAAAACGGGCAGGAGAGTAACGGTCGCCTCAATGGGTCTGTTTGCTCAGTAAGACGAAGGTGACATCAATCTTGATGAGTTCACGCACTGGTTTCTGAAGAGCTCTCGAGGTGGGTCGATTGACTGCACTGCTAGTGCACGGTCAGGTCGGAGTGAAGTGAGCAAAGCTCCGAAGCTTTTTGCGAAGGTGGGTATCGAATCGTCTGAAATCTCTTGATATGCCCTACCACCAGGTCAGTCAAAACATCGTCACTGGTGGTTCAGAAAGGCGCACTTCACAGCAGCATCGAGTGCAAACGTCGCTGCCCAGCAAATCTTGCGCATGAGCACTGTATCTTGGGTATCACGTATGCGCTGGAGGTATGGATTAAGCTTGGCTGCGTCAGATTTGTGAAAATTCGCCAGGATAGAGAGTAGGAGCGAGGCCTCAAAAGTAAAACGTTGGGTATCTGGGGATGTGATGACCTATGAAAAACAGAAGTTATTCGCTGACCTGACTAAAAACTATGTAAGAGCGATTTGTACCTTGACGATGGAAGGAAAGAGGTCTCGGCGCAGTAGGTACGCGCCTGGGCTTAACTGGCTGATGCTGCATGTGAAAACAACAGCTAGCTGAAGGACCCGATGTCGAAGACTCTCTAAACAATGGTCAGATAGAAACATGACCCATAGCCATCTATTTCAGTGCGTACCGGGAGCCTTCTCATCTCCAAGCACATCCGCAATCATCCCTACAAATTCCTATATATACGCCAGTGAGTCGACTGTAGAGACAGGCCACATTGACCGTACCATGAACACCCTGTCTGCATCATTCACTTCGACGGCAAAAATCTCCATCACCTCCCAGCCTGCTAGGTTCTTGGCAAGCACTGTGCGAAGCATGATGGAGAGCATGTCAACAGCATGCGTGCGGGTGTCTTTTCCCTTGCGGTCGGCGGCGAATGAGAGGCAAACTGTGAAGAGGACATGGAACAGCAGCTACTGGCGGAGATAGCCTGTCAGGACGATACCAACATTGGAGGAAAGACGTTGTGAACGACAGACCTTGTGTGTACTGAGGCACTCGTCCTTGGGAAGGGTGGTTAGAAGACGCGTTAGAAAGGCACGGTCGGGCTCCAGGGAGAGCAGTTCTTGCCAGAAGTGCTGTTCATCGCGTCCAGGAGAAATTTGTACGGGACTGAGACCCTGTACATTATGTTAGGAATGAGTGCGGTAGAGTCTGTTTCGCCGAAGATGTCTTGCCTGGAATAGTTTACTGATAACAGTTACATATCTCGAGCTTACAGTCCAAGAGCTGTGTGGTGCATTCATGAATCACCTGTACAATATCAATAATGGAAGGACAAGGAGTCGCGCAGGGAAACGATAGGAAATAATCTAGTAGCTAACGGTAGTGGCGTTGGTGCTGCTGGTGGCCTAAACCAATGTTGAGCGCTGAACGCATGATATTTTTGAACAAAACGGCAACGGCCTGACAGGGAAACTTCCTGCCCATGTACATACCAAGCTATGACCTAGGCAGTCCATCATACGCCGCATTGACCATCTCCACTATCCAACTCATCAAAGTCTCATCTTTCATCCTCACGTCCTCCATCATTCTCCTAACACCTACAAATGCCCGTCGCCCCCTCCGCTCACCTTCCAGCTCACCCCCAATGTCCTCCACCACATCATCGCCCTCGTCATCTTCCACAACACCAGGAAATCCGAAGTGGTCGCCATCCGCACGGGGGGCAGTGTCTGTGGTGGCGACGAACGACGAACGGAAGAGGATGCGGATGATGAGCAGTGCAGTAAGTGCTGCTGAGGGCGGATCGGCAACGGGCCTGGTGTAAGATATGCTCGTATGCCGTGGGGGAGGAGGTCGCCGCGTTGTAGGGTTTACGAAGGGGTAAGATTCGCCGTCGGAGGTGACGGTAATCATATCGTCTTGGGTAGGATGTTTTGCGGGTGGTTGAGAGCTTGAGAGGTGAGTAAGGATATGAGGTCTCAGTTGTTGTTTTGGTGTGGGTGGCAAGGGGCATGTAGCCCACAGACACGGAGGCTCTGGATTCTCGGACGACTCCAGATGTTCAAGAATGTGTTCGTACAAGTCTCTGGGGGTCTCGAATGGCGCAGCAGAGCATTGGGAGCGGTCCCACAAGCACTTGAAGCGAGGAGCAACTTGTATGTCTTTGCGCCTATCTACCCCACGCACGATGAAACGCTGCGGCGGCCCAGGAAGGACCATCGCCTGAGCCTGAGGAAAAACAACATTGACGTTTTTGATCACGTCTGATGCAACAAGGACGGGATGGTGATCCGCGAAGGGTGTGAAGGCATCTTTGTAGAGATTCCAGAAATCGACTTGAGTAAGCTCTCCTTCTGGTGTAGCAACAAACATGATTTTCATCCTACAAGTAATGAATGTATCTTTTTATAATATAGCCTGCGTAACGCGTACTCACCACTCGTAACAGCGCTGCGGTTCCGGCATGGGAATCAGAGTCTCAAGCTCCTCTTTAGTAAGGTCATGGATGGGTGTCACGACTGACGTTGCTGGGATGGCGCGAGTATCGGCACTAATATCCAGATTCACGGTCTCTTCTACTTGCTCAGATAGAAGGAAGCTAACAAGCACACGAAGGGTGCTTGGCATGAGGGGATGATGCAGGAAAGCCTTTGCCATCGGCGAGTGTGAAAGATGGGCATATAGGTAGTTCAATGAAGCATCTACCAATGGTCGGTCGATAAATAATGGCAAGTAACGTAGGGAGGCGGCAAGCGCTGGCGAGTCTTTGTCCAGGCGGATTATGTTTTGTGTATTAGAAAATAATTGAGCCAGAAGGCTCAATGATGCGATGATAAGGGAGCGATTCGACGAGTGGCCTGCAATTTGTAGCAGAGTCGGGAGGGGGTCTTTCAGTTTCGACGTGAAACCACGTAGAACAATGCCCGCGGATATGGCCTGCAGAAGTTCCATAGCATTGAGAACGAATTCAGCATTCATGTCTGTGTCTGGGATGAGGTTACTGAGGGCGTCGAAGAGCAAGGGGAGCGTTCGGGGATGATGAGCCAACTCGTATGCATTGGGTTCATTCGTGGCCGAATTGCGGAGGATGAATATAGACTCCAGAGCGTGCCGTCGTTTTCTGTCTTCGGTATCTGGCATGGCAAATAGTCGATACTTCTCTGCCACTAGGTATCCTTCTGTCGCATACCATTCTGGCCATTCAAACAGGGCATCTGTCAGACCAGGAATGGTTTTCAAGATAAATTGATCATTTGCGCATAGCCGGTACAACCTATCCAGTGCCCACGCGATTTCCGAGTGTATACCGGAGCGTATCGACAAGACCATCCGATTGCTGGAGGTCGCCTCAGTATACCATCCTGAAGAGAAAGGTAAATCGGCGCAATCTTCATGCAAGCAAATAACTCACTTTCGTAGTCATCTGTAACATTTGGCCCTACGCGCTGCACAGGCGGATATTGTCTGTAGACTCCTGGCGTCGCTGTTCCTGTCCGGGCTGGCACGGCCATGAAGGTCGTAGAATGAGTCGCGATCACGCGTACGTCACGCGCTTGTTACGCGTGACGTACGGCTTATTGTCACGTAATCTGTGACAACTTGAAGTCATCTCTCATTAATCATTCATCATGCCTTTGATCGAGGTCGGTCTAGTTGTGCAGTTGCTACGAGAATCAGAAATACTTACTTAACCGCAGGTTATTGCAAACGATCGTCTCGGTCGGAAAGGTGAGCTCATACATCATCCCCTGATGCGAATCCTCACTCGATCGATCTACCAGTCCGAGTCAAGTGCAGCCCGGAGGATACTGTGGGTGACTTGAAGAAGCTCATTGCCGCTCAAACCGGTACAGATTATAGGAAGATTCAGCTTAAGAAGTGGTGAGCATCCAACCTCTTTCTCATTCCTATGGTGCTACTCTTGAAACCGGACTGCGCCATCAAACATTACATATGTTTTCGGACTCAGGTGCTCATGATACTTTTCTTCTCGTTAGGTATACGATCTACAAGGACCACATCACACTCTCAGATTATGAGATCAACGACGGTATGAGCTTGGAGATGTATTAGCTTGGGTGTATGTGTGTGTGTGTGTGTACAAGGCAGGCTCTTTAAGACGGTGCACTGTTTCTTGTTGAGTCGACCTTCTAGTGCTATCGTCTGTAATCTTATCATGTATCGTTCAACAGCCCTCATTATTGACATGTATTAGCGACTTCACGCCAATTTATCACTTCTTGGAGATATCGCTACCTGGCGAGTCTTCGAAATTTACCACACCATCATGCCTTCCACATGTAACCCCACAAATCACAAACAATCACATTCATTTGGGCATGTCACTATCATGAAACAACGCTAATGACGTTGGTCGCTTACTAGATGCGTTGCGTCTGCGATGACGATCATCCACCTTGTGCCTGGACTTCTATCGCTGCGCGCAAAAAAGGACTTAGGGGTGCCTCGGCTTGTGGGGGTTGGTGTTGACTCACTGTGAATGAACGGGGCCCCCGGTGACGTGCAAAGATCGAAATTATATCATACTCAAAACCACCACGTAACCTCTGGCGAAGTACTCGATCGACTCTTCCTCAGATACGGAATGGAGGCATGGCGTGCGATGTTGGTACATTTCCATGAGCCTCTGGTATTATCTACCAAGTTCTTGCTACCGTTGAATTGTTTGACCGGCAACCCAATTGAATCGGTAGATACGGGCCGAAACTTTGGATTTTCTTGGGCCACTCATATCGAAAGCGTGGAGACAACATCTAGGCGTAAACATACCTCACAGTCACCATAAAAGTGGGCTTTGCACTGTTTTAATGTGGTCGTGTCCCTTAACATATATTTCGTCGATCAACTTATCAGGTGATGGGTGACATACATGACTGAAACCCGAGCACTTACCCCACAGCGAAGTATTTAATGGCCACTCCAGAGTGGATACTCGGATCGCCTTTTCCAATGCCGCAACCATCTGGAAGAACGTCGAGGAAGGAACATCGCATGGAAAGACATGGACGCTCTCGTGTACTTCGGCCTAGTCATCGTCATCGTGACGTCTAATAGATAGACAAGTTGAGTACTGAATATTTTAAAACGTACATTGACTATCCTTCCGCAATATACACTAAATCCAACAACCGTTGACTTTCCCGTGCGAAAGTAGAAGCGGTGCAGCGTTCGTGGAGCATATCTTGATGTGAATCTTGACTATCACCAATCTCGAATATGATATCCACTTCCAGACTCGGCCGAATTCTTCTCAAGCGCAATGGGTTCAAAATCGGTGCGAAAATCTTCACTGCTCTCCGTCTTGCGTAATGATACCGATAGATGCGAGGCACGGTTGGGTTTCAATCTGGGATTTGAGTTTCCAAGCAATGGCTTAATTTCTGTCCTGCACTGTGGAGGTGCGGAATTAATGTTGGGCTGTTATTTAGGCCTCCTGCGCTTCTGACAATATTGCCAGCTCCGAAAGGACTTTGCGGGGTGGTGGAGCAAATCTGACACCGATCATCTGAGCTTCCCCAGGCGTAAGAACATTGACCACCTTGATAGCGGAATTCCCCAGGCTTGCCTTGCCGTACAAATGAAACTCTACCGTGGATTCCTAACTTCTGCTAGGAAAAGACCACTCATGGCAGGCTCACATTGAACGCACCAATCTGAATTTTATTTGACGTGGAATGTCAAACGATCTTCCTTCAGACGCAAGCAGCCATGACTTGAGTCTGGATGAAAGCTACTATAAATGAAGCGGTGAGCAGAATGCTCTAAACAACGCGTAAGTAACAAAATAAAATTCATACAGAATGCACGCTTCCGAGTCCACCTGGATATACCGGATTGACGTGGTCGCCGGAGATAAGCATTTGCAGGACAGTGTAGTGAGTCAGCAGCGTGCGGAGTTCTGGAGTCTTGGGCTAGGGTCATGAGGCCTCCTCCTTGCCTTGCGAGCTATCCGTGCCTACTACGAATAGTCGTGTTCCAGATCCGCGAAAAGCGGTGTTCTAATGAGAAAAGGTTAGGTTCACACCGCCGCGAACTCAGCACCCAATTGCTTGTAGAAATCATTGATGTAGTATTGGCGCCATTGCCTCGAGGCCTATCGTCGGAAATGATCATGTACAGCTCCAATGGGAACGATGGTACATGGTGTTTGTGAGAATTGAATATTGATGCTCCGCATGCTGTGGTCAAAGCTGCGCTGTCGATAGTGAATAATAAAAAGAAATCCGGACTGGGTTCGTATGCAACGTGTTGGGTGCCAACAAGCTCCATTTTGTCTGAAAAGGATGAGGAAGCACAGCGAAGCTCTGTCAATACAGGCGCTCATCACGCCAAACAAGGGCAAGTCCCAACTGACGTCAATCGCTTCCAACAAGTGTTCCCGACTTTACTTGCGATTTTTGCCTTTTGTGACAATAATCAATTATATCAACTTGGTGGAACGGCGCCGGCTCAGCTTTATCTTTCGTCCTCGTTGCACGCGCGAGGCCTAACCTCCCTTCCACAGTTGGGCGCCGTTAGGCATCCGCTCCCGGTATAAAAACCTGTAAACCGTTACGCAGCATTCGACACAACTTCAGCTTCAACCTTTCTACTCCCAAAGTTAATAATTAACCATCATGTCTCTTGGGCTGCCAGCAGTATCGGCAGGTCTCAAGTCTATAGCACCGTACCTCCAACGCGCAGAAGAACTGGTCAATAGCGAGCCGGTCGTGGCATATTGGTGTAAGAGTAATCATGACGTCCTAGTGCATCACATAGCTCACGGAAGTATGTAGGCGCCTACCATGCAGCCCAGCTTGGTATCAAATTGAAAGCAAAAGACAATGCATCCCGCACGCTGCTCCTAAATCTACTGAACGCGCTTGAGCGCCTGAAAGCTCAGATTGGCTCCAATGACGCTATAGACATTGAAGCTGCAAGCGCAGCATACGTCGAGAACTTTGCCCTCAGGGTCTTCCGCATGGCCGATGATGAAGATCGCGAAGGTCACGCCACAAGGTACCCGACTATCATTATGTTAATTTCCGATAGATTAACTCGCAATGAACCAGATCAACTGCTAAAAAGTTTCTCGCTGCAGCAAATTTCTTCGAGGTCTTGAATGTTTTCCCAAAGGTAGATATCTCTGAGAATGTAAGCTGTCGTGGCGATGTGTGCTAGGACAACCTTTATCTGACGGACACGCAGGTAGACGGCAAGATCAAGTATGCCAAGTGGAAGGCAGCTGATATTGCAAAGGCATATCGCGAGGGAAGGAAGCCCGCACCAGGTCCTGCTGGGTCGCAATTCGACCTAGAACCCCTCCCTGATACTTCCGGCACTCCTGAACTATCTCCGGAAGCTGAAGGTTCCCGGACTTCCCCTCCACCGACGGGCCAATCTGAATCATCATCTCGAACGTCGCCTAAGCGGCAGACTCAATCTCCCCGGATGAGTCCTGACGATATCGCTCGTGCAAATCGTTTGCATTCACCTCGCCATGATGATGAGATGTTGAGCCCTGGGAAGTGGAGTACGACAGCAACTCCAGGACTCGATTTTGCGCAAGATAGCAGTAGTGTCAGTTTGGATCAGGAAAACAATTGGCATGAAACCCCTCTCGATGGCAGGGGCAGCAGTAAACTTCGTCAAGCCTGGGTTAGCACTGACATGGAGGGCGTGACTGCCGATGAAGAGCCAGTCCGAGATCCAGTCCTGAACGGAACCTTACCTAGCCATGTTCCATTCTCTCCATCTGCTAGTGAGCTTTTACAGAGCGTGTCATCATCTCCACCCAAGCAGGAGTACGCTATATACTCCCCGGCTCATGTGCCTCCCATTCCTCCTCACCCTGTCTTCCTTCCCTCATCCTCTCCGCCAAGGCGCTCGCCACCGCAAGCCCATCATCGCGGTCCTTCAGTATCGTCTCAAGAACACACGGAACTCCCGCCCGGATTTGTACCTTCAAGTCCAGTACCCCAGCCCATGTTCCCTGTTTCTCCGCCGCGACCATCTGCGATATTTGCACCTTCTTCCCCTCCTCGCATGGTGGTGCCTTCACCTCCTGCTCCAGTCGCTGCCCCTTCCCTACGGAAAGATTTCGAGCTTACGCCCAACATCATTGCCAAAGCGCAGAAGCACTGCCGCTTTGCTATTTCCTCGCTTGATTACGAAGACGCTGAGCAAGCGAGAAAAGAGCTTCGGGCTGCCCTGGCTCTCCTCGGAGGTTGAACTGATGATGTGAGGGGGCGCATTGATCATTCTATCGGTGTCTGGGTACTTGGCCTCTATTTGCGGGAGAAATATCGCTTTCTCCATGTATGTAATACTCATATTTTTGTGCTGCAAAGTTATCTACTTGTGATTTAATTTAATATGACCTTCAATACCATGGCCGCATTGACTTCTAATATTCTCGCCATTACACAGGTCCTACTTGAGCAGCCTTACACGACGCTTGCAAACCTGTATGACTGGAGTGTGTAGACGCCCATTCGAGCGTCATATGTGCTTTGTATTATAGAGCTGGTAGCCAGTTGTTAAGTATATGGACGCGATACAGTATCTCCTATGCGTTCTCAAATGATATCTCTAGATAAGTATGAAAGTTATATCTTCTCAAAATCGCGGCCAATGATGGACTGCGAAGGATGCATCTCCGATGGGCTATCTTGAACTCGTTGCAAATCATCTATAATTGTCGTCACTAATGGTTTTACTGACAGACGAGGGGGAGTTGATGCCGTCGAGGTGACCACAGGGGTGACACCAGTACCGCGATCGGTGGTCGGTAAAGCATTGGAAGACATGATGCTAGTGCGAGAGGATGCAAGATCGAGTTGTGGAGTAGGTAGCGCATGGAAGGCCTTGAGTGCGCTTGAAAGGTTGTCCAACTGAGCAGTAAAGCAAGGTCAGAGATGCGCAGTGGAGTGCAAAACGATATACCTTATCCATGACGGAGTCTATGGCAACCTTCCTCTTCGCAAACCGCTCCGCTAGCTTTGTGAAATCCTCTTCTCGTCTCCTCTTCCCAAACACCTCGTCATCGCCATCCGATTCGTCTCCTTCAGTCCCGTCAGTCTCATCATCATTTTCTTCTTCTCCGAGTGTTTCATTCCTCCTTGCAGTGTCTGCTTTTACTCCGCGCTCAGGGTTTCCGGATCCTCGCGCATCCCGCAAGCCAACATTTTCCATATCGACGTGCATCTTTGCAATTTCGCTCTGAAGCTCCAGAATATGTGATAGATGGGACCATAGCTCCTCATCATCGCATGATCGCGCAGGTATTGGTACATAGTCATGTAATCTCTGGCCGGTGGACGGATCGTACATGATCTCCTTGACTGGTTCATGACTGGGTAGAGATTCAGCGGTGAACAATGAGGTCTCAACAGCTGAGCCAAGATTGAGGTACGATCCTAGGGGAGCATCTGGCCGCAGAGATTGCTGCTCTGGAGGAGCACCGGAGGACAAGTGTCCCTGGAGGTCGGCGAGAATATCATCATGCGGCGACAGAAACCTTGCTACTGACGGAGGCTCAGTTGAAGATTCCAGCGACTTCACGTCGCCAAATGTAGAAAATGGATTTGTTTCGAGCGTGTCCTGTGCAATCGGGGCAGCAGAAGTGCTGGGGTCATTAAAAGTGTGTTCATGGCCACCCTCGTGATCATCGTCTGTGATGCGAGCTACCGACGGCAATGGAACTCCAGTTGGTTCTAGTGTCGCATGGGAGTCTTTTGATATATCATAATCTGGTTGATTACGCCGCGAATTACTAGATTTTGTGTTCAGCCATGAGGGGAGCATGGTGCTGATGACCTATACTTCAAGTTGACGCGCCGATCCAGTGAATACCACACTTGTGTTATAACGTATACACTCGGGCCGGAAACTAGGTAGCCATCGGCCGACAACGTAGTTGTGACGATATAAGTTACAGCGAAAGGTTCATCCACCATCCTCGGTTTTCTGATACCAACTACTACAGGACCTCTTCAAAATCTACCTAAGGGGCTACCACAGCAAGGTTAATGTCTGCAGCTCCGGGATGTCCTGTTTCGGTATTGAGGACCACATGAGTAAGCTCCCCTAGGCTTAGAAGGAACACAGTCGTTCCTTCTAGTATGGATGATAACTCGCGCAGTCGCCCAAACGCATATGCATGATGTTGCTGTTGTTGAAAACACCCCACAGCGTGCGGGATGTGGGCTGTTTCTATTTTCAGGATGCTTCAATGGACTCAAAGGCGGGACTTGGATAGCCCAGGGCATTCCAACATACAATATTAAAGACTTGCCTCAGTCATCTATCGCAAGAACACTGAAGCGACTAAAGGTGGTAGACTTGACATCTGCATTCTGGGAATCAGCATCTTCGCCGACCTGAGTTTCATCTTCTTCGCTTTCTCGTTCACTTTCATCATCAGCACTTTCGATCTCTTCAACATCTGTTTCATCACCAGATTCATCATCATCGCCTTCGTCCAGATCTTGACCATGTTGCTCTGCACCGCGCATGACCCATATTCCGTTGCCCTCGTTGCATCCGACAGTCGTCAAGTCAGTTTCTGGAGGCCAGAATGCCCACGCTATTTTCCCCTCCGCAACGAACCTCAGGACTAACAATCAAAAATCTAGAAATAAATACAATGCATTCGAAGAATACTCACTGGCGTTTCCTGCGCGATGGATATCTGGCCGCCCAGCTTTTGCGGTAACCCAGCCTTTCTTATTCGCATATGCGGTCATGATATCCGTTGCTGTCCAACGCACATCAGTGTTCTTCACTATAGACTGTTTACCATCGCGCCACGTGCGCTTGTCCTCAACGGGTGCGGTGTTCGTTGAAGGGTATATGAGGTCGAGGATAGTCTCAAGTGGAAGAAGTTGTGCAATCTGGTGGATACAAAATGGGATAGCAGAGACACGTGATATGGGTAAAATTCCGCAGAGGACTTGAGTGTCCATTGGCGTGAATGCGGGCATTACGAGCCCAGGGCAATCAACGAGACGGACATCGTGGGTCCAGAAGAGTGTTTGAAAATGTTTCGTCTGATCAAGTAAGGGGCGATGTATCTTATCCATTAGGACTATGCAATTACCTTACCGGGAGTCCGTGATGCTCGAACTTTATGGGTCCCAAACAGCGCATTAAGAAGGGATGACTTTCCGACGTTCGGTTGGCCTGGGGTAGGCCGTCAGGTTTCTAAACGCGTAGAAGCACAGAAATCCTTTACCAATCAAACCGACAGTCAGAAACTCTGGCTCCTGCCATTCTGATTGCCCCTCTTTGTCGCTACCCTGCTGCTCTGGTTCTTGGGCATCATCAGTGTTCTCTTCTTTGCCCTTCCCCTGTGGCGCAGCAGCACCTCCGACGACACTCCCTACTTTCTTGCCGTGGGCAAGCAGCACCCCATCCCAATCGATTTCGCGCTTGGCTGGAGGATTCCAGCGTTTTAATTTAGCCTCGTCCAAGCGCACCCGCTCGGGAGGAATTAGCATTTCTTCGTGCACTTGCCGCATGGCGTTAACCAAGCGTTCTCTGAAAGGGAGGGGGAGATGTGATTCATAGACCGGACGGCCTTGCTCGCCCGATTTCTGCTGGTATGCCTCGACCTGCACGATGGGTAGTCCTGGGTGCCGCTTCTGAAGATATGCAGTCCATGCCTCAGCTCGTTCTGGACCTGCAATATCGACTTTTGTGAGAACGAGAATAAGCTTCGCCTTCCGAGTGACTAAATAAGACTCGAGGGAAGGTGGAAAGTGGAGTGGTGGACATCTGGAGTCCAGAAGACAAAGAAGGATTTGAGATATTTCCGTTACTCGCCAGCTGCGCACTAACTTGTAAGCCCGAAACCAGATGATGGAAATTTAGTATTCACAGCTGTCTCCAAACCTCGAGATTACGCTCAAAATAGGTCGGGGGGCGTGGCATTTTTCCAGGAGACATGGTATCAACGACATGTTCGCCAGTCGACCCTGGATCAGCATCCGATGTCACTGGCTGATTGCCCTGACGATGCCAACGTTCCACGATAACATTTGTCTGAGTGATCCATCTACGAAAGTGGCCTTCCTCGTTGGCATCCACTTCGTCTTTTGACATGGTGTACTTCCACTTGGGTCTCTTTGGGACACTGAGCTGGTCGATCTCGAGATCGCTTCCTGGTTGACAAAGTGTATGTATATCAAGGAGGCATGCGTCAGCAGAGATAGGCCTGGGCAAGGGTAAGGTGGCAGCCAAGTGCTTCGTGGTCTCCAGGAAGTCATGATCGAGCTTCACGAATTGTGACTGAAGCTTCCTGGCGGCTTTGGATGCGTCATCGGCTGCTTGCCTCGCATCAAGAGTATGACCAGGCTTTGGAGGTCTTCTGAAGGTCTTCCTGCGGGGTTGTTTGTCAGGTGGAGGTGCGTCACCACGCTTAACTGCACGTTTATGCTGCAGTTCAGCCTTGCGTTGCTTTCCCGACCTGCGCATTTCGGGTGTAGATTGTTTGGTTGGCACAGGAACGCGCTTCTGATCACAGTCCCTCAAATCGCGCTCTCTGGGAAAAGATGATGCAAAGAGGGAAATGGCATGAAGTTGTGAACGTAAGTAAAGCGATGATTGATGACAGTATTGGGCCTTAGCACTGGCAGGACCCCGACTGATACGCATGATTGATCGAGCCTACTATGGAACATGACTAGTCTGACTCATGCCACAGGGATCCGAGGAGGAGGTGACTTCGAGAATGATTAATGATTCTTGGTACTTGCAATAGCTTTACTTCGAGGAACGTTGGGGGTCCTGGTGAAATCACCGAAAATGCTGGAGAATGAAGTCAGCTAGAACCCCAGAAAAGGAAACATTTGTCATTTAGCTGACTCATAACTGCCTTGTTTGGACTCGCTCTTCAGGTCGGTTCATGAATCTCAAAGCAAATCACCGAAGCGAAGCAGTATAAAAGAAACCTGCTCCAGCAGCACGATGTCGGTAGTCATTAACGTTACCCGCAGTACCTCCTCTCACTACCAGGGAAAATGACCGGCAAGGCAGAACAGAACATTGTTATCGTAGGCGGTGGATTCGCCGGATTCCAGGTTGCTAAAGAGCTCAGCAAAAAATTGGACGCGCAAAGATACAACATCATTCTCATTAATTCACGCTCTTACGCCATCGCCCTCCCCGCAGTCGTCCGTCTTGTCGTAGACGCCCAATCCAAGCTCGAAGAAACTTCGTTCGTCAAGCTTGACAGACTTTATGCTAACGGTAATGGCCAGACGACGGTCGGCGTCGTGAACAGCATTGAGGCAAAGCCTGGCGTTCCCGGCGGTACTGTGGTCCTCGCGTCAGGCGAGCGTATTCCATATGCTGTGCTCGTTTTGGCCACTGGTTCAAAATGGACTGGTCCCTGTGCCATCCCTGAGAATGAGGCAGATGTTTTGCCCTTTGTCAACGCATGGCGCCACAAGTTTTCCGAGGCGAAACACGTTGTGATCGTCGGCGGGGGCGCTGTTGGTATCGGTGAGTATGTGTAAGATATCTTCATATCGTCACTAATGCCATGCTTCCCAGAATTGGCTGGTGAAGTGAAGGATATTTATCCCGTGAGTTGTTTTCTTATTTCAGGCATCTAGAGTTTCTGACGAATGACTCCACATACCAGACCAAGAAGATTACCATCGTTCATGGTGGTAATGAGCTGCTCAATAATACCTACAACAACGCGCTCCGAAAAGGGATGCAAAAACGCCTTGCTGCTCGTGGTGTCGAGTTCATGTTCAATGAGTACATCGACGACATTCCGGAAGCGGGTGTTGTTGGTGTTACTACTCGCAGTGGAAAGCGCATTGGAGATGCTGACTTAGTGGTACGTGTAATATACGTGCGCATTGACCAGCTCATCACCAGTATATATATAGGTATCTGCTCGTGGCGGCCGTCCAAACAGCGATTATGTGTCTTCCCTTGGTGAAGATGCTCTGAACGGACATGGCTATGTGAAGGTCCAGCCAACCTTGCAATTACTCAATTACCCGTCCATTTTTGCTCTGGGCGATGTCATAGAGTGGACTGAGCAGAAGCAGGTCGCTAAACTCCGTTGGCATGTTCCTATTGTCGTTGCGAACATCTTGGGCCTCCTGGACGGAGCCACTTTAACGAAGAAATATGCGGGTGCCCCTGAGTTGATCGTGATCACGAATGGAAGGGTGAGTAAGAAGGATGAAGGGATTGTTGATGCTTATCACTGACGCTGGCGATTTACAGAACGGCGGCATGGGCTATTTCTCATTCTTTGGAGGGTTTACCCTGGGCGATTGGTTTGCATGGCTGGCCAAAGCGAGAGATTTCATGGTTCCACACTTCAGGAAAGATCTTGGTTACTAGAGCTTGTCAGGAGGGTGTTGTTCTGGACCTTCTTTGGGTAGTGTACATACTTGGATTTTATACATACAGTACAGTAATGCAATACCATCGCGTACATGAGCTTCAGGCAAGTATCCTTCGGTGGAGATAAGACTCAGCATATGAATTGATGAGATATTACATAATAGCCTGGCTAAACCAAAAGGCAATGGGCTTTTGCCAAACAGCTGGCGCTACCCAATTCAATTGAATACCGTTCTTTGTAAGTATGAACTTTGTATATCCTAGGCTGCGAAAATTAATTTTTGCGGGGTTGTTTCCGAGTCTAATGATGATCACACTAGTGCCACTGTGTATAGCCCCGGCATCATTTGTGATTTGATCGTTTCAAAAATCAGCCTATGTAAAGTGTGTGAGGGCCCGCGGAGGTAAATCGCGCAGACAGCTGGCTGGCCCCCATTAAGTCCTGAAATATAAAAGAGGGCAATGCAGATACGGTGATCATCTTCGAGGATGGTTGCGATGATGATGACGAGTGGATAATAAGAGTATAAAGACAACGCTTTTCCTTAAGTGAGCGCGCTTTCGACCGTAACGAGCACTCACAGCCAGTTCGCCTCGACGTCGCTCCCTGCGCTGTCCCACGCGGAGTCGCCCAGTCCCTTGCGATAATATTATATCCCTTCTTATTTATTTAAACACACGTTCCGTCTTCCATTCAATACACATTCTGCGCTGTTCTGCCAAGGTTTATCAAGAGCCTGAGACCAAGATATAAGCATCTTGGTCACGCATTTCATGCCCCCACCACGTCCAGGTTCAACAATGAACGTCGACTCCACCATCAGCAGGCGTGTGCCTCGCAATAAGGACTTCTTCAACAAGCACGGCCATCGTCACCACTCCTTCGATCCGGAGAAAGCCCCATATCCTCTGAGTTATGACAGGCAGGTTCTCGAGCTGTGAGTTGTTTCTGCTAGCATGTCTCTGGCTGGTGCTAGCTCCTTTGGTTATAGAGAGAGTATGGACCACAGTTTCGTCATGCACGTCAAAAAATCTGTTTCAGTCGTCGAGTTTCCAGATGGCCCTCCGAAACGCTCTCTTGATCTTGGTTGTGGGGTGAGTCATCATCTTACATCACCTTCTCCCGTTACGTGACGATGAACTTCACTTTGTATGTTCCAAGGGAGGGACCTGGGTACTAGACGCTGCGAAAGAATGGCCAGATTGTGAATTCGTACGCCCTTCCCTTTTCTCAAACCGATTCTAGAATTCACAGGCGCCACAAAGGTTGGCTTCGACCTTGTGGATGTACAAGTACCGAGATCATTTTTGGAGCCAGAGGTTGCGAATCGCGTTAGGTGGGTTCACGGGAACTTGTAAGTAATCTGTTGGAATATGCATGAAAGCGAGTCTAATGCAGAGCCACGAAGTCTGACAACCAAGCTACCATTCGATGATGACGAGTTCGATCATGTTCACATGCACGGCTTAGGCCGAGGAATTCCTGAGAATAAGGTACGGCATCATTTCTTTTTACTGTGTTATGCACATGCTGAATGTATTGGCGGTAGTGGGGTGTTCTCTTCGAGGTGAGACCGATTTCCCTAGTTTCCTGTCGATCCCCTGACTGTGTTTCAAGGAAGTGGATCGCATTCTACGACCAGGGGGGGTTGTCGAAGTCCTCGAACATGGTACATACTTTATAATGATTGTCACATCCACCTGTTGATCTTCCACAGATATTGTATTCCCCACACTGCCTACCTGGTTTACAGCACCTTTGCGGGCGCGCAATAAGCGTTCAGATTCTGTACACTACCCCAACGGCTCGCATCACCGCGTTGATACGCCACCCTCGTCATCAGACATCGCACCGTTACCTCACGACCATGCACTGCTCGAAAGCTTGTATTATGCTGTATTTGAAAACCGATTCATCAACTTACGACCAACAGGTGAGTTGCATGCATTGGCAATATTCAACATCTGATGTATATTAGCCATTCTCCCAATATATTTCACCTCGAATTTCCGTCGAGTAATATCTGCACCAATTGTCCATTTCCGCATGCCTACATTGCCCCCTTTACAAGCATTACCGCAACCGTTGCCACCGAATGCGCTTATCCTAGAAGCTTCGTTTTCCTCAGATAGTTCTGACATCTCCACACCACCTCACGCACCTCCCACACCTCGTCCCATCACCGTTTCGTTCTCATCTATTCATTCTTCTGCTACGAGCAAGTCAGCATCGTCAGGAGAATCATCGTTATTCAGCAGTATCGATGGCTCGGCCTTCACGCAACCGACAACAAGTCCTACAGATTTTTCACCGTGTTCACCAGCGCTCTCATGTTGTACCACTGACACCTTGAGCTCTGAAACACCTCATGTGGTGAAAAAACCGCTCTATATTGTAGATAGCTCAGCAGCTGAGAGTACATCCATGGGCGTCGCACCCTCACACTCCCTGATTCCTCTCCACGAGATAGACAAACTTAATGAGCGTTCGCTCGCTATGCAGCTATACTGGTCGTATCAGAGCGTACTGGCGTGCCAAGAAGCTATGTACGAGGAGCTCGTCGATCGCACCCGGAATCGGACAGGGGAACTAGCAGCCTTTGGATGGGAAACCGATCAGGACTTGTCCGAACTCGAGAGCCGGACAAAATTTGAGATACTGGTAGATCGCTATAAGCGGTGAGTATCACCTTGTCTGCTTCGTGCTTATGCGTGCTTAGTCACGTGTTGCGTAGCGATATGCAGGCGCGAATATCCTTGTGGTGTTCACTTGCGGAGCTTGGCTGGTCCGTTCCTCCCCGGGAGGCGATGTCGAAGGCAGAGCTTGTGGAAGAGGAAAGACTGTATCGGGCTATGCTGGAAGCCCGGCAGTATGCCTCCGAGGAGGATTTTCACACACCTTGTCGGTCCGTACGGATATTCGTGGGTTACAAAGACCTATAGTTATTTCACTGTTTTGTGCTGGCACTGATTTTTTTTTGCTATACCCCATCGTTTTTATTGCCATTCTGTATAAATATCTATCTTTCAGCCTTTAGCTGAGTCCTTATTTGCTGCAGACGAGCTTAAAATAAAAATCACTCATGTAGGTGACGTTGTAGCGATACGTATACGAGTGTAGCGGCATCAGCCAGGAGGCTAATAGAGTTCATTCGCTGTAAAGGTACTTAGTGACCCATCAAAAAATTCTTCTGAGACTGAGTTTTATAAGTTCGACATGCTCTTATACGCCACAACTCGGCCATACTGACCGCTCCGTAAGACTAAAATGACACCGAGAGGAAAGTAAGACACCTGCAACGTCCTTAAGTCGTAAGGATGAGGTTGAGAGCCCGAATACTAGGGAGCGAAGAAAGCTCAGCGCCCCGGCTTGAGTCTAAATTACTGTAACGGCAGTGAGATTCAAGTCACATCCCAAGTATGCAAGTAATTCGGATTGACTTACTCGCTTTGAACACCACAGGAATGCTTCAGTCCTCGCCGCGCCAAGGAATGAGGACACCAGCGAATAAATGGTAGCGAGGATGAAGTGTTCGGATACCAAGCTCCAGCACTTATACGTTTCTCCATCGCAGACTATGCCATTAAATCCGGTGCACCTAGCGAAAGAACCCGTCAGCGGGGTCTGTCGTTTAACCTCGGCCCCGAGAAATATATTAGTACCTTCGGATGTTCCCGAAACCCGGTACTCGAGGACCAGCATCTGTTGCAATGACGTACCTTCTCGTGAATGATTATACCAAGACGATTCGAAGATTGGACAGCTGAGCTGGTTTGATTAACCTCTGAGTCCATTACTTTGCATAAGCAGAGACGGGGGGAGTGAGTAAGGCGCAAGCAGAGGCAACAACTGGGAGGAGATAACGGAAGGTTGAATGCGGCAGGGGGGTAAATGCCGGGGAGGCGCCATGGCTTATTGACAAGTAGTCGTAAGTGCTTATGTCGTGCAGTTTACGGCAACCGTGAGGTCGAACCATTGCCGGATCATATGCATCGGGTTGCTCGGCTGTGGAAAGACCGTAGCAGACTAGTACTTGGTGTCTTGGGACCGCTTTGAGGTTAAGTTGTACTCCTTCCGGTTGACTTGTAAAATTTTCGGTCATCAACATATTGCAACTTTAAGTCGGGTGCAGTGCCGCCGAATACCTTATGAGGCACTCTGACACAATTAGATAAATCCCAGCTTAGCGCTCCTAGCTCGCACACAGGATTTCCAGTTCGTTCCATTACCACTATGGCCGCCCCAAGCAGGACGACCACCTTCGCGAATCCTCCAAACTATACCTTCAACTCCGATCGCCTACGTCTCACTCTACATTCCTCCACTAAACAACCAATCGTCCTTGTAGCATGCGGCTCCTTCAATCCTATTACGTATCACCATCTTCGCATGTTCGAAATGGCGAGCGACTTCGTTCGCCAGAACACCGATTTTGAGATTGTCGGTGGATATCTCAGTCCAGTCAGTGACGAGTACAAGAAGCCAGGTCTTGTTAGCGCCCATCATCGGTAAGCGACTGTCCCCACTCGTTTCTTATCCCCCCCACATCCCTTAGCGATACTGATATCGTTTAAAAATAGGGTTGAGATGTGCACGCTCGCTACAAAGCAGGAGTCCACATGGTTAATGGTTGATTCGTGGGAGGCATTCCTGAATTATCAACGTACGGCTGTGGTTCTCGACCACTTTAATTACGAGATCAACACCGTCCTCGGCGGTGTATACACTCAAGATGGTGAACATCGTGATGTTCGCATCATGCTTCTTGCTGGTTCAGACTTGATCAGCACTATGTCTGAGCCAGGCGTTTGGTCTCACAATGATGTGGGTATTTTCTTAGCTTTCAATTTTTTGATCACGATGTACTGCCGGCTGATGTGCTGATTCTTAGCTTGATCATATACTTGGACGCTATGGCACATTTGTTATTGAGCGCTCGGGATCCGGCATGGATCAAGCGACCGACAGCTTGGCACGCTGGCGAAACAACATCTATCCTATCCCCCAGCTAATCCAGAACGATGTTTCCTCGACGAAGGTCCGGCTGTTTTTCCGTCGTGGTCTCTCAGTTCAGTACCTCCTCCCAGCGGCCGTAATTACATACATAGAACAGAACAATCTATACCCGGACGACGGGCTGGCCCCGGAGAAAGACAAAGGCAAGGCCAAGGACAGGGAGAGTGGAGAAGCTGACATTGGTTCAGAGAGCAGTAGTGTACGTGCTACTCAATCAACATCAGGAACGGAGAGAACAATGCTTTCCCGCCACTTCTAGTAGCGGTTTTTTATGGGATGGTCGATGTTACACTAGTTAAACGTTATGTAAATGAGTAAATGTAAGTCGATGGCACTGTGGGGCTGTGGCCTTAAGGCATGAACGCGCATTGATAAGGGGTCGGTGCGGGCTTGAGATAATATCACTATAGTATCTGCTGCGCAATGCGAACTCAACGGGCATCATAAGTAACTACTTACAGTAAGTCATATTTCTCCTGAACATGCGTTGGTACCGGGTAATGGACGTCGTTGGAAATCTCGGGTGGTTCTCCGCCTGGCATCGGAAGAAATGTTTCCTTTTCAGTCAATAATCCGGCAAGTGCCGCTTGGACCGAAGTGGCACTAACATTTATTTTTTGCAAGAAAAGTTGTCGATCACTCGGATTCATCTCAGGCGAACGCTCATGGCCGCGGTCAAGGTCATAAATCACACTCCTTTCGTTCCGCGTCTACCAAAGGATGTTCCACTTCCGCCGAGTCCCGCAGAATCGACAGAGCCCCCACCGCCAGTGAAGAAGAAAACTAGGAAGAGCAAGGCCAGAGAGAAAGAGAAGGAGAAAGTTATAGAAAGTGTGCAGGAGAAGAAGCATGGGGTGCAAGCGAATGAGAAGGAGAAAGAGAAAGACAAACACGGTGTACCAGAGCAGGAGCCGCTAAAACCTCTGACATGGACATCCCTGACTGATTCCAATTCCAATTCAAATCCACCAATATTCACGAAAGACGGGAGGTGCGTAGACTTCATAGATGGGTCATATTTTTGATCTGATGAATCTGTTCACTAGTCACTTCTTTTCCATCGTCGGGGAAAGAATCAAGATACATTCTACTTCATCTGGCAAGGTTGTTTCTACGTTACCAGGACCGCAGGATGATGGTCACAAGGATATCATCACATCTGCCATTCTTAGTGCACACAATGCATTTCAGCTCATCACTGTATCTCTGGACGGTACTATCAAAATCTGGGACTTCCTCGAGGGCATATTGTTGCTCACGATTAACCTCGACCAGCCTATCCATCACGTGTGCGCTCATGAAAAGATAAAAGATTACGTTTTTGTTGCCACTGCAAAGGCAAAGAAGAAGGGAAGTAGTGATGCTGATGGTGAGTGCTTTCGTCGCGAACATACGAGCAATGATTCAATTTTTCATTCGAGGTGCGGAGCAGCCAAAACCAACGCGGTCTGCAAAGGCTTCTTCAGATGAGAGCTGTATCATCTTGCGCGTGTCATTGAAGCCTCAAAATCCTGCGTCAGGCGCGAAATGGCACAAGTCTTCTCAGGTGACGCCTGTTGGCAAGACCAGGTACACGGCGGGACTGGCGGTATCCGCAAGCGGTGAATGGCTGATTGCGGTCGCTGGTCATAAGGCCTACGTTGCACAAGTGTCTGCATTGAAGTCCGGATTTACAAAATATGTTTCTCCCGAAGCACTCACTTGTCTGGCGGTCCATCCGTTAGAGGATTACTTCGCGACGGGTGATGCAAAGGGTGTCGTGCGGTTATGGTACTGCTTGAACCAGGGTAGGCCGAACGTTGCTAACGTTGAAAAGCGATCGCAAACTTCTATGCTTCATTGGCATGCCCACGCGATTTCATCCCTTGCATTTACTACGAACGGGGCATATTTACTATCGGGTGGTGAAGAAGCTGTCCTGGTCATATGGCAGCTGCACTCCGGAAAGAGGGAGTTCGTGGCTCGAGTTGGTTCACCTATTAAAAGTGTTGTTGTTTCGTGTGGATCGGCTGCAGAGGAAGAGTATCTTCTTGGGCTGGCCGATGCAAGTTTTGCGTTTGTTAGTTCTGCCACTCTCAAGCTATCACGAGTTTTTTCTCGCATAAAATTAGGTGTGTTTGCTCTTCACATTCATACGAGTCGACTCAATTACCTATACAACTCAGACTCTGTCACCTCAAGTGCCTGGGCATCCTCATCCTCCACGACGCCACTTGCAGTTCACTCTTTATCATCGACACTCGTTCTTCCCTCTTCCCATCCTTCTTCACTACAAACATACTCTCCTTCGTCATCCGCGCTTGTTGCAGAACTGGAGGTGTCACCCTCGAATCGAGTCTCAAGACAGGAAGAAAAAATGTTAGAACCCTCGCGAGTAGAGCGCGTGGTTATCTCACCGTCTGGAGAGTGGATGGCGACGATTGACCGGAGAGAAGGAGACGAGTCATTCCGTAGCGAGATATACCTCAAGATATGGTGGTGGGATAAGAAGTCCGCTTTTTGGATATTGAACACCAGAGTAGACCGACCGCACGGCCTAGAAAAGGTCACATCCATGTCTTTTAATCCTTCGGATGACATCCAGCTGGTGACTACTGGTGAGGATAGAAACGTCAAAACTTGGAGAATACGGAGTACGAAGGATAAGAAGGGCAATGTAGAAGGTATGTGTAGACCTTCCGCGCGAGCATGCAGTTTTTTGACCTCCTTTTAGTTTCCTGGACGTCGAGATCATCGTTTGGTTTCCGTGCTGAGATGCCCAGAGACTCGGCTTGGTCACCGGATGGATCTCTTCTGGCTGTTGCGCTTGACTCCTCTGTGGCATTGTATGATTCAATATCCAACGCACTGCACTTCACCATCGTGTGTTCAGAATGCGAAAAAATATCGTCCTTACACTTCATTGGGCAACATGGCCAGTATATTGCAGTCCTTGGTGGCGCCAACCTTGTTGTCTGTGATATTATTAAGCGTTCTGGTGCGTCTTTCTGCTTGATTGGTGATATATCCGATTAAACATAGTACAGTACGTTGGCACCGTCGGAATTCCCAGCCTTATGTTACTCTTGTACCTCATCCTTACCAAGATACCTTCGCGACGATTCATCATTTACCGTCACACGCAAATAATGGGCTCACGGTCTACTCCATCTCGTCGTCGACTCCCCTACTTTCACAATTGTTGCCGTTCGGGATACGAAATTTGGTTTGGTACCCTAGTTTGAGCGGCTCGGTTCTCAGCCGGACGTTCTCCCTGGTAGGGATTACACATGCTTTTGGTGTCGTGCTATTAGGACACGACATTAGCATAGCAGATGGGGCAAGCTCGTCATCCAAGGCGCTCCGAAAAGGGCCCGCGGCACCCAAGCGATCTCTTTTCGAAGAGATGTTTGGCGTGCCAGCTGTTACCGACGTTCCTCACAATGTTGTTCCGGCGGCAATCGACACTTCCCTCCCCTGGAAAAGTAGCGAGACGGGAAGAGTATTTGATGCCCCAGCCTACCTCATGCCGCCGATGGAAAGTCTTTTCGAGTCATTGATCTGCGGCTTCCTCAAGCTACGCACGAAGGAAGACGCGGATGAAGAACATCAGAGTGGCGTCCAGGATACCAATGTTGACATACCCGCTGAACCTGTGGATACCGAAGAGCCCGCTTTTGTAGAGATGGTCAAAGTTTCGAATGATGTGATCCTCGAAACATTTGTACCATTCTTTAGGGATATCGCAGGTAAATTGTTCTGGCGCAATCGTCTCTGTACGGTTACTCATTGAATTTATTCGAAGGTTCACCCGATTACCTATCCCATGCTAACCGTCAAGCCGGTTTGACACTCTCAACTACTCCCGCTTCCCAACCTGCGAAACCCCCTCCCCGAACCATTACCTCCCAAAAGGCAGACCCCACAGCTTCGTCAAAAAAACAAGCTTCCACGCCGTCAATCCCCACAAAAGCTGGCAAAAAAAGAAGTAGACATTCTCTAGGTTGAAAGCAAAGCATCTATACAGGGCACAGGTGTAATTCGCGTAACCGGATCTGGATCTATCATTGAGATTGTTGTTTCAGCCCATCGCATTTTCTTTTTTTAAGTCATTGTTGCATTTTAGCATTCCTTCGCATCGCCAGTACGCTCGCGCTTTGCATGTTGCCTAATGTAGCCAAATTTCCATGCCATTGCGCCATCTCAGAGAACGGTTCGTCGAAACAAAGAATGTAGTGTTGTGCGTAATTTCATGCTCTTCTGTGATGAAAACTATTGGCTTCTCCGCCATCTAACCATGACAAGCACACCTACTTCCCAGCGTTTCGTCTTCTCAAGGTGTGCTTGAGGCTCAACAGAAGGGAAGCTCCGCGGATCACGTCCGGTGAAGGGGCTGACTCAGCAGGAGAAGACTTGCTGACCTTTCCTCTGGCAAACGAGAGCAACGACAGCGCTGAAGTGATGCTTTGACTTGATGGTCCAACCCAGAAGCTGCTCAAGTCGTCGGTGTCGCTACTATGGTGACTTTCTCCCCGTCTGCGTTTCGTCTCCCTGTTGCAAGCCCATTCGAGCGTCATGCGCCTCTTTCCACACGGAGTTTCATCTTCATCACGGGCAGGGTCGCGAGCTTTGCTTCCTCTGTCGGATGTCGGACTTGGAGTTTCTGGCGATGAAGAGAGGTATTGCCAGAGTTCCTGGGCACTGATCCTACTTTCCACCGGTGATCTTGCTTGATCTTTCCCGTGCTTGGTCTTCGATAGTGGTGACTTGGACGCGATGAATGAAGCCAGAGAGCTTAACAGTGGCTTGACCTCCATTGACTTCTTCTGCGGCGGGTCATTGCCAGGGGCGGGTGTTGACAGTGGCTTGACCTTCGCTGACTTCTTCAGCGGCGGGTTGTTAACGTCTGTTCCTTGTGATCCCGGAGAGGGTGTTGTGCGTAAGTTTGCCGTGGAGACCTGTTGTAGGGAAGCAAGCTGCAGAGTGTTGTCCATCGATGGAGAGGAGACGCTTTGGCGTACTGATGGAGACCGCAGAAGAACCTGCTGATCCGGCGTGGTTTGGGAAACACCTTTCCGTAACTGGGATGGTGGGGAAACATTTCCTCCGTTCCGTTTCACGACTTGACGCTTGTTTTGGAACCAGACCGTAAGAGTCCTATAACTCCTATTTTCAGAGTGAGTAACATGGAGGGCGATATGGTTTGCTGAGAGCCTCATACACGCCAAGCTCGTCTGCAAGTTCCCTCTTCTTCTCTTTCGAAGGGTGTGTTTCCTTTTGAAAGAGCGATTCTAGGCGAGCCAGCTGTGCTGATGACATGCGGTTTCTCTTCCTCGAACTCAAATACTGGCTCCGTACTTCGGGCGATGGCTGACTGACATTGAGCGGTGGAGTGGACGATATGTTCTCTTTCACGTCACGATCTTGATCAGGAGTCGCAGTCGCGGTCTTGGCCCGTCGTGTACGGATAGATGTGGCAGCAGGGGAAATAGTAATGTACATTATGGCTAGGATAGGCTGTGAAGGAGATTCAAGAAAATGAAAGGAATGTCTTAGTATATGTAAGTTGCGCAACAGCGACAGCGGCTAACATAATTTGTCTAAAGATGGAACGCGTGATGGTCACGTGCCAGAAAAATCAAATCCATCAATCCTTAGATTATCTTTAAGTACCATGATGATCTGATCACACCCTACACCTTGAAGGAACAACTGTCTTCATTCGTCTAAGGGAGATTAGACACCTTATTGGATTGAGACTCTGGGATATTCCTGTGCTTGATTTTGACTAAAGCAAGTCACTCGGCTCTACTTCTCAAAGTTCTCTCATTGACTCAGAGATGTTCTCGTCGCTCGCAACAGTTGCAAGGAGGGCCCCCCGGGCGCGATGCTAACTGTCTCCGCATTTGAAATTTGAATGTTGAGTGGCCAGGTACGGAAATCTGCGTGTAATCATGAATCTGATTTTTAAACCGACCGAGACGTCCAAAGTTTCACGCCTCACCGAGACTATGTTCACGCTGAGTCCTTATGACGGCTGAGGACTTTGCACCAAGGTGAGATATTGTTCGCTGTAGTCGGAGTCGTGATAATTACAAGGAAATTTTGAAGATTGAAATCGCCGTGAACATATAAACGGTGGTAGGTATGATGTGGTGAAGCAAACGTGTAGGTATCAAATAAAAACGAATAACTGACTGGAATACTGGAATACAACAACAGGTTCCTTGTTATTCCACAGGAAGAGAAAATTATCGGAATGGCTGATAGTGAAACGATGATAGGGTTAACGACGCATCATAAAACCAAGGAGCGTCATGGCAGCTTCGACATCCTCTGACTGGCGACATTTACTCGAGTCAGAAAACAAGTCCTTTGGAGAGAGGTCGAGGTTAACGCTAGAAGCAGGAGTGTGGACCTCGTACGACCCATCATCTGAGCCATCACCATGACTAAGAGAAGGGAGAGAAGGGAGGTCGTCTTCGCCAGCAGCCCGCCTGTCTCGCCTGGCCTTAAGGCAGGCCCACTCTAACGAACGCCATGTCTTTGATCGCAAGGGGAGGACAGCCAGTCTAGCTTCCTCAGCACCTGGTGAGGACGGTGGAACAACAGGGGACGATGGAATATGTTTCCATAACTCCGAAGGGCTTGTAGGTGATTGAGCTCGGACGTTAGGGGTCCGTGGAGTGAAAGGTGCTCGATTTGAGATTGGGGGTGATGACGGTAATGAGGGCCTCTCAGTCAACTGGGCAATTTTATCAAGTGAAACAGGGAAGGAAGATAATGATCTTTTTGTATAGCGGTGTACCAGACGACGTGATTGAGGTGTGCCAAGTTTGGGAGGGTTATTTTCGTTCCAGACGAGGGATTTTCTCTTCTCTGTCTGGCGTCTGTTCTGGAACCAGTTGGTCACAGACTTGAGCTCCCTGATGTACAAGTTAGATCGAGGTGCGTTACCACTCATATTGTTCAACGTACATGTCAAGCTCTGCAGCTAAAGCGAGGCGTTGGTCCCGAGTTGGATGCGCAGTCGTTTCGAAAAGCTTCTGGAGAGCCTTCAGTTGCTGTGGGGTATTACGCCGTCTGATATAGGGTACATATGTAACAAGAGGGATTGACGACGAAATCGACGTGTCTGCAATAGATGACTGAATTGAAGAGGAGATTGAGGCAGAAGGCCGGAGTAGGGACATGATATACAGAGAATGGCGAGTATGTTACGTGCTCCTTAGCACATATGTTTGCTGTGCGCTGCCAGTGGTGGTATGACACCTCATAAGGTTGAAGTTGTTCTCAATATCATCAAACGCGTAACGCGCAGGCACGTGATCTGAGAACTCAAGTCACGTGCGGCCCTTTGTGCCTCTCTAATGATGATGCATAGGGCTTTGGAATAATGTTGTGAGGTTGTGGTATGCATTCAAGGTAAATACTAGTATTGTAATTGTATAGTGGTAAAATAATCGATGTTCCTAAATGCGCATGTTACAGAATATATTCTCCATTAAGTATCCTTCTAGACAACCGCTCCGTAATCGTCGCGAGTCGCCAACTCTCTCTCCTCCGGTGTGGTAGACCCAAGAGGCGCAATGTACAGACCCACGACTTTTTGGATCATGTCTGCTTCAGCCGCAGTTACCTTGCTGACATAAGGGGAATTCACATAAGCCCTCTTCAGCGGGGCGCCCAGCTCCTTCCTCTTGACTGCCCACTCCGCTATATTTTTTCCAGACATTTGCTGGAATTCGATCGTCTGAAGTCTCGGACACAGAACTAGCCGGTTTTCCGGGAGTGACTGAGAAGCTGAATCTCTCTCTAGACCATAGGCTCGTGGATCTTCGTTGAATATTTCGATGATGTGCCACTTCATGGAGGCAATCCGGAGATAGTTCAGGGAAGGCATCGCGTAAAGGAACCTCACCATCGCCTTCTTGCCCACTTCCGTTGGATTAACGTTGACCGTATACAGCGTCAGGAGTCGTAGCTCCCTAAACCGACCAGTTATCAACATGATCATCGGCGCATAATCTTCGCCTGTCAGATTCATTAACGTCAGGTCCCGAACGCTGGGTGCCTTGAATTGGGAGAAAACGTAGCACGAGTACACCATGCTGAAGCCGCCTATAATGAGGACTTTCAGGTGAGGGAGGTCAACTGGATCGTGATCGGGCCTTCTAGCCGCCGGTTGAGGGCCCGCGCCGTCCAAAGACAGCTTATGCAGACGAGGGCAAGCAAGGAGGACCTCGCGAAAGCGGTCCAAGGTTGGCGCAACATTCATCGCGATTTTCCGGAGGTCGAGGGTAGACAAGTTGCTAAGTGGAGTCGCGTTCCAGTCAATATGAACTCCGGAGAGGCAGAGATATTTCAAGGCCTGCGTTTGGCCACCGAAAAGCACAATAGGTGAACGCCGACCCTTCACTTCGAACCCTGACCCGAGCCATACGAAAGGTTGGCCCATCCTATGAATTTCTAGACGCTCCATGTTAATCGCATTCCCAGCCTCAGCCGCTTCCTGCAGTTTATGCAAGACTACGAGTGCGGGAGGCCAATTGTCGACAACAAGCACAAGCATGCGAATCTGAGAGACCTTGACAAAGATTTTGTCGAGGAGCTCTTCCATCTGATCGGCAGTAAACCGATGATCGTCCTCTTTGTACCTCCAATCATCATCTTTGGACTTCCAATCGGCATCGTGTTCGTTGATGCGGATGTCCAACGGTGCACCACCTGCTCTTTTAAACCACTCCAGTGAACGAGCATACGGAGGGGGATCACGGAACCAGATAGCACTCCAAAGGGTGCAGTCCTGGATCATCGACCTGCGCCATTTTCTGCACACCGCAGTGAGTAAAAGGCGAATGTGTGTGCCATCGGCCGGGGTACTAGTTGACCAAACGGCGATGCGGAAGATGTGTGAAATGATTTCGGATGGTAAGTCGTTCAGACGGAAAGTTCGCCAGTAGAAGATATTACGTTTGAAACGCATGTCGTCATAGAGGTAAGTGAAACGGGGATCATTCTTTACAGCAGATCCCTGGACTTCTATAGTTTGCTGGAGATGCGCCATCCTGTGCATGAACATTGTAGACAACGACACATCTCGAGCAGACGTGTCTACTGTCCCAGGAGGAGGAAACTTCATCACATGGTCTTTGAAGAGAAAATCTTGACGTCTCTTGTAATCTGCTGTGCCCACAATGGCATATTTGGGCCACAAGTTCATAGGCACGTTCATGTGCAGTTCGACAGCATCAAGCACGGGATGCTGTACATACATCTCGTGAGCAATTCAAAGGCAGGCAGGCAGACTATGACGTTACACACAAGTTGGGGGCGAAGCGCCGCAGACGGTGTCGCAGTTTGGTTGGGGTGTGTCATAACGACGTCAGGATCGGCCGGCATATGGTCAGCTGGTTTGGTATCAGAAGACATGGTGAATACAATGAGATGGTGAGTGAGAACGAGCAGAGTAACGATTGAGAATTCGATGAGAAGGATGAGGAGTGAGGAGACGCAGACAGAGTGGTTTTATACAGTCCACAGTGGCGCCTTGATTTTCTGGTATCATTGGCAATCGATATGTGCCAGGTTGGAAGGACTATTTCGCAGGCAAAGCGTGTTGTTTGTCCTTGTGGGCGCCTGAAATCGCTTTATTTGTTGCTGGGAAAGCGCGTGGATTAAGCCTTTCAGTCCGTAGTCCACACTGTTGTGCTTACCTGGCAAAGACGGCCATTCAGCACGTTTCAAAGAGTTCAAAGCTGGTGGACGTTAGGAAGACGCGTCCTATATTCGTTCAAAGTACCACACTGATAAAGGGATGGATCGTACGTTCGCAAGTTTCCACTGGGGCATCGCCTTGACCTCCATTTAATATATAGCTGGTTGGCAAAGGTTAGCACCCGTAGCAAAAGCGTCGGCTTTGCCCATAATCACAAAAAGGGGAAAGGACGTGTGCTCGCCACGGAACGTTCCACAATGGCGCCTACAATGCCGGACAACTCCATCCTAGTGCCAGAGGGAAATGGCCGTTGCGCCAGTGCATTTTCCTTCGGGAAGTGGCGAGCATGCTTGTGCAGCACAAAGCAATCTTTCGGATGTCAGCGATGTCCAGGTCGGAGGTTGATTTACTTCCGTTCGCGAACTTGGTAAGATTTGCTTCCGGAATCCGCGACCAATTCACCTTCCACTATATCAACCGGTTGGACACCATAGGGCACCATCCTCGTATTCTTACGCGATATTTCTTGCAAGATGCTTGTTCTTGAATCTTGATCCATTTTTCTGCCCACCATTGACATGTCACAGCATGTCACACGGTTGAATTTTGACGATGTGATTTGCCTTCGCGACCGATCAAATTCAAAGATTATAATTGTTTGCTCTTTGCCTCACAAGTCCTGCTGCCAGTGATCTAACCTTCGAATTTCGCGGTCTTTCAACTTGATACACGTTGAGGCCTTGGGATTCCTCCTCACTCTGCGGTGCTGGCACCGATAGACTGTAATGTATGGTACTTTTTTTCTTGCACTCTTTACCAGCTGAGGTTGGTTTGGTTGCAATACAACAATTTTTATTTATCAATCGTACGCATCGCATTTTAGGATGGGAGTAGAACAGCGTATGGATTTACTGGAAATATACTGTGCCGCGATAACATAGTTCAGCATGATACACTTATAATACAACAGTCAGAAAGCCAAAACAGAAACCCTCGGAATACAGTCAGAATTCGCCTTGTGTCATCTTTCAATTAAGCCCAAGCGCCCGGGATGGGTTCCCTGGAGCTGCTAGCCCGTGGGTGGGCGGGTTTCGAAGGAATAAGCTCTTCGATCAAGTTGGTGACAATGTCATCCTCAGCGTCCTTGGTAGTGGGAGGATTAGCGAGTATCTGCTCCGTCACCTTCACGTTCAGTTTGGGGCACGTGCCCTCAGTGAAACCCATCTAAAAAACCTTGTGAGACGTGAAATAGATGGAACGAGACGGTTAGCATACCTCAGACAATTTCCTCATGATACGCTGCATGGATCGCATCTCACGCTCTTCATGAAGTCCGAGTCCACGGCGTTGAGTGTGTCCAATGGTATGGCTGCGCCTTGGGACACTGAACATCTCGAGTTGAGGGTAAGGGCCTCTAGCATTGCTCACGATATGGACCTGAGGTTCGATGGGCGTGGCAGGTTGAGAGACCGGGGGTCCGCTTGCGGGAGCAGGGGATGGAGGTACCGGTACGTGCTCAGGAACTGGGGCTTCCACAGGAGGCGTTTGAGAAGCAGGTGCCTCCGCACCACTCAGGGTAGGCTCAGTCATACCTGAAGCATTGATGCTACAGATGCTTGAGTCAATACTCCATTGGTCACAACGAAGGACCTTGAAATACCTTCCACTAGTGTCTTGTCTTGCTTGTTCGCGTTGCTCCGCCATTTTCTTGATAGCCTTAGCCTGGCGATACCTCTCCTTGCGCATCTTATAGTCAGCCTTGGCACGTTCAACATCAGCCCTGAGCTCCTCTTGCGTGGGTGGAGTGGTCTCGAATGGACTTGAATTCTGCAAGATAGGGGGAGGAGGAACGGCAGACGCGGAAGGTGCGGAAGGTACGGGTGGTTGGACAGGTGCGTCGGGCAGAATATTGGCAGGGTTGGCTTGCCCTAGGCGCCTATTGCGTGCCTCTGCCAACGTGGTGCGGATGTCACTCATCCTAGTACGCCCTGTATCAGCATGACGGTCTGCATGTGTCGCAACCACCTCCCGGCGATCGGCTGGCGGAGGAGCACCCCAAAAGGGTGGAGGCGGGCGGGGCCATCCATGACGGCGACCATGCGGAAGGCCCCAGTGATGAAGAGGATGATGAGGGAAATGGCCTGGGGGAGGGGGAGGGAGAGGAGGCCTAGCCAATAATGGGAAATCGCAAGGATAGAAGGGATGAACGGGCTCTGGGGCAGGTTCTGGAGCTCTAGGCTGATCTTGAGCAGCAGGTGGCTGGAATGATTCAGTTGTATTCCTTGCGGCCTGGACAGCTACGCCGAAGGCACGGAAAACGCCACCAAGTGCATCTGCAACCCTGACGCCAGCTTCTTCTTCCACGCGCCGAATCTCTTCCGCAGTCCTCCCAGTCTCCTGTTGGATGTTGTCCACAGCGCGAGAAAGTGCCTCACGATGCGCAGCCCAGTATGTCCCGTTTGTCGCATTGTTGGCGATGTTACGAATGCCTTCTGAAAGCTCTGGATGAGAAGAGATGATACCAGAAAAAGTCGTCAAGAAGTCTGCTATGTCATGCGTGAGAGACGATGTGCTGGTGTTGTTGGTAGTTGAACTGTCCAAAGTGGGGAGGGCAGGATCATCGATAGCTGCATTGGAATCCTCGGTGGAATGCGACACATTCTCAGAAAGAACTTGTCCAGAAATGACAGGAGTACTCTGAGCCTGAGCGGGAGTTGCTGTCCCACTGAATGAGACAGTAGACTTCGCTTTGCCGCCAAATATGGAGGCTTCATCGGAATGACTCAAGTCATAAACATGGACCTGCGGCTTTGGTGGGGCATCGTCCCCGAAGACCGAATCTGTGGACGAAATGTCGTCCTCAACTGTAGGACGCGTATCATTACGCGCCTTGCCCTTATCTGTGCGGCGGGTGTGCATAGTAAACGTCGCGTCTGAGTGGGTAGTGTCTCCAGTAGATGATTCTTCATCTGCGTTGTCAGTCTTCTTGGAGAAGCTGACGTCGCTGTCAAGAACCTCCACAAACGCATGGGGGCTCTCAGGGGTATCATTGGGCCCGAAAAGACCGCCCATGGAACGCGGGAGACGCTCCCATTCATCATCGACCTCGAAAACGAAAGGGAGCAACTCGGCTTCTCCGAACGTATTCCGGAAGTGGGATTGCTGCGGAGTACTAGTAGTATTAGGGCGCGTGGGCGTGAAATAAGTGGATCTGAGGGAGCTAAGGTCCTGTACCGCAAGTTTAATAGTAGGGCTGTGGTTGTAGAGCGTGCTATAGTAGTCCTGCAACTCCTCTTCGGAACTGAGTGTCACATCGTCCCCATCCTGGTCGATGTATGAAACCCCAACATTGTCAGTTGTAATTCCGTACATAGTCCCAATCTTGGAGGACAGAATGGCCCAGCTAGGACGATCAGAGAACGCCAGGCGACGGGTGAGCCCGCCTTGTTTAGAAAGCTTGAACTGTGTAGCAGTAGCAGCCATGGAGGAGAACGAAGCTTAAGCACAGTGCTAAGCGCTACCTATTGGGAGATAAAGCTGATTTCAAACTCCGACCTGCTGCGCCGGCCACTGCGCCCGCACAGCAAGCACAAAGTACTGCATGATGCCATGACATCATCTCGATCTCGGATTTTTTGTAAGTTCAAGTTTATATTCATTGTACATTTATTCCACAAAATTTTATTAGAGCCAGCCCTTCTCCGGTTTAGCGCAAATGATGTGTAAAACCACTGCGCATCATGCCCTATGCGAAGATGGCCAAACGACCATCTATGTCAGCCGGGTCGTTCAACTGTACGGCAAGTTTAGAACAGTCGTCGTTCAAAAGTGATGTGGATGCGCATACCCTGAGGTTGATGTTCAGTGCACTCAAGGCAGCAAGCTCGGATTCCGAGAGGTCAAATGTGTTGCATTCCAAGTTTGCAACCAACCTGCCAAAGTCGTTGGACTTTGGAATGACAGCAATGCCCCGCTGCGTAGCCCAACGCAACAAAACCTGAGCTTCGGCTGTGAATTATTTGTGTCAATTATCGTCACCGATGAGTGACGCTGTTCACTCACTCTTTCCGTGTACACTGGCCACAGCGGAAGTCACGTTGTGCTTGAGGAGCGAAGGAGTGTTCTTGTCAATACCAAGCTCGACGTATGACTGGGGTCCAAATGACGAGTAGGCTGTCACAGCAATGTTGAACGTCTTGCAAAGTTTGACGAGAGCTTCTTGGGAAAGGTATGGGTGCAGCTCCACCTGCAACACTTGAGGCTCGTACTTAGCATACCGGAGAACGTCCAGGATTAAGGATCCTTGGCAGTTACTGAAAGTTGTTTATGGAAATGCATTCTACATCTTAATTTGCAACACATACCTCAGGCCAATGTTTTTCGTCAGCCCCTCATCAACGAGCTCCTCCATTGCACCCCAAGTCTCAGACATGGGTGTGTTTTCTAGGGTATGTGGTGAATCCAAGATAATTCCGTTGGTACTCATGGCTTACGAAGGTAAACTTTGCCATCGTCACCGAACCACTCAGGGGGATAACGGTGACTGGGATCCACATATCGCAGTGCGACGGGGAAGTGGATGAGGAAGAGATCGAAATAGTCAATTCCCCATAGGCCAAGCTGCATCTTGGTGATTTGTTTGACCTGATCCATGGGTCAGAAAATCATAGAGTTGTCAAGTCAAAATGGCTGACATGGTCATGCGCATGGAAAGTGTTCCATAGCTATATAAAAAAACAATTTACTGAGATACAATCCAAGGTGCATGTAAACAGGCCTTGCCTTGGAGGTAATGACTGATTCATGAAAAGCGCTTTAACTCGCGAGCTGGTTCAAGGGCAAGGATTACTCACATAGATCTTCCCGCTTAACAAGGCCGTCCGCGATAGCACGGCGAACACCTTCACCGGCCTCTTTCTCGTTTCCGTAGTCACCGGCACCATCAAGAAGACGGTACCCTGCTTTGATTGCATTGTACACCGTCTAGAAACACAATAACAATATCTGATAACATTCACAAGGTTCGTAACTCACGTCAGCACATGTGGACTTGGTTACCTAGAGGGAGGTCAGCTCATGTTCGCCAAATTAATTTCAGTACGCTACTTGCCTTCCAGAGACCAAAGCTGAAGCGAAATTGGGGTCAATGAAGTTCTGCTCGCCAAAAATCGGTACGTACCCGACTAAGGGCATCTGCGTGGATTTAAGATATCATACGATCAGCACTTGATCTACACAAGAAGTGGATCGCCAACCTTCTGTTGGGTTCTCTTCAAAATAATGGAGGCCATGGCTAGCGATGGGGTGAGAGTAATGAAACGATGTGATCGATGGACTTTGAGACTTCGAAAGGCTTTTCTACTGTTACGAGAAACGGCCCGAAACCTCCTTCGCTGTGCGATCCAATGTTCTCGTGACTAGGGAAGATGTCAGATGATTATAACTTTAGTGCTTTATTATCGAATAGATCATGACATCAATCCCTCACGTGGTCTCGTATGTACGTGGGAACATCTCCTCGTCCATCCACCGACATTTTTCCTGCAACCGACTCCAGTTTCAACTCTGGACTCTGGATCACGAAACTGTTGCAGTAGTCATCCGTTGTCGGAGGTATGCTGCTATAATTCACACCACCAGAAGTATCTCCTCGTGTCCAACGCGTCCACAGTACGTCCGATCGTCATCATTTTATAAATGTCACATAACCTTTTGCTATCAGCGTGAAATCATTTCGCCATCCCGGCAGCCTTTGGAACTGCTAGCGGGTACTAGTATCAGTAATATGCGTTTCTACGTCCTCGGGCTCGGGCCCATTGGCTGTCTCCTCGCACATAACTTACGTTCCGTTCTTCCACGCGCACACCCAATCACCCTCATTTACAAAACCGCCAAGCAGGCGTGGACCCCAAAGAATGCAGCTGCCACAATTACAATTGAAAATCAGGGTGTACAGCAGTCCACAGACGGTTTCGATATCGAGGTGCTCGACAAGTATAGCGGAACAGGTGGTGGGGTGCGCTTCAACCCACAGCTTTCAAGGGAGGAGAGTGCTGTATTCACCCCCACCGATGAAGATTTACGGACAGATCCTATCGAAGCATTATTCATATCGACAAAAGCACACGCCACTGCTCCTGCCTTGTCACACTTGGCTCCACGCCTTACCTCTCGCAGTACGATTGTGCTTCTACAGAACGGGATGGGCATATACGAAGACCTCGTCCAGCGAGTATTCCGCAACCCGGAAAGCCGACCGCACTTTATCCTGGCATCAATAACCCATGGTGCATGGGCTAAGTCACCGTTCCATGTGGTCCATGCGGGGGTTGGGGACATTACGTTCGGGATTGTCCCAGATAACCTCAAGCGGGATTTCGAAGCATCCATGGCGGATGAAAGCAAACCGCTGTATGAGAGGTCACTCGCTCTGGATGACATCACACGTCCTGGTGACCCGCTATTCGATCAATACCGCAGCCTACGACACACAGTCACTGCCTTAGGATCACTGGATGCTCTTGGATGCAAATGGAGCCCTATTGCAGACGTCCAGCTTACGATGCGCAAGAAGCTCGTCGTGAACGCCATTGTGAACTCACTCACAGCCATTCTTGGCTGCCGGAATGGTGGCCTCTTTAAGGACCCGTCATCACAACACTTCATGCGGAGCGTCTGCGAAGAAGCAGCAGCAGCTTTCCATGCACAGATTGAGATGGACACGCAATCATGGCTCGATTCTCTAGATCCCGGCATGGATAAGAGTCAGGTGCCGGTGGGGCGTGTGTCAAAGGAACTGGGAACAGATGCTCTTGAACGCGAAGTTCTGCGCGTAGCACGTCTAACACGAGGCAACATATCATCTATGCTTTCCGATGTAAGGAAGAATAACCCAACGGAGGTCGACTTCTTAAACGGTTACTTGGTTAGGCTAGGGGAACAATACAATGTCCCTATGCCAATCAATAGGGCCCTTGTTCAGTTAGTCAAGATGCGATGTGCTATACCTATTGATCAGACGTTCTAATTTGATAGGTGGAGTGTCCAAGTGAGTCGTGGTGTTATCTACTCCTCTGTCCACTTATTTACGGCCCATCTATATATAGACTGACATACGTATATATACTCGGTCGGCTACTCAGTCGGCTATCTCGAATGGAATATTATCGAATTGGCTGCGTGAGCACTCCGACTTGAGTGGAATTCCAAGGATGGGGGTCACTGTTTCGAAACTGCTCATTAATGACGCAGCGGCATGTTAAAACAAATGAGGTATGTCCATATGAACTCCTAGATAGTAGTCTAAAAATGCAGCGATAAGGATCATCGTCAGCCAATGGTATTATTACGTCGCGAAGTCCATTAGTCTTTAATGTCATAATTGAAATGGAACACTCGTCAATGATCATCGGCCCCTGGCCAACCCCATCGGACGACCCGGGTTGGTCCGCCATGCCATGACTCCACTCTGCGGCGAGCCACAGTGGTCATCGTCGAACCATAGGTACCAACGAAGCCGGCTCCATTCGACTGAATGACGGCGTCGAGGAATACGGGATACCTGGTCACAAGCAACAACTTCTATCACCAGAAGCAAAAGATGACACTTATTTCGGCTCACCACTTTCCATAGACCTCTTCTGTGCGCTCTGTCGCATAATCTACCCATGTCCAACCCATCTCCCTGACCCCTGACCACCACTCCGGGTCACGCTCGTCGCTAGTCATAATAACCTGTGTGACCTCAATGCCTTTTTGAGTGCGAAGTTCCTCTTGGACTTCGGAAACCCTGCGCGCAATGACAGGCAATGAGGCGAAGCACTGGTCCAAAGGGAGCTCATTACACAAGCCGCGGAAATCGCCGTGCCGCACGTGGATGGAAATGTACTATCAAAAAAAGTTAGACCTGTGAAGTAGACGACTGGGAACTTCCACTCACGGGTGGTGTTGGTTCGCCTGATGGAACATTCATGGCGCGTCGGGCATGCTCCTCGGCAAGCTTTTCGAGGCTTGCATTCCAGTGCATGTGTTGACCCACAAATCTCCATGCAGGAGAATAGTCCATTTCCCATTCGAAGGCATTCTGAGCTCCGATGTAATAAAGGTAATCGAAGCATAGCACCTGATCATCGGGAAGGAGTGAAACCTGATGCTCAGGAGATGGATAATTCGTCGATTCCAGGTATGCCGAACGAGTCTCTGGGAACCCTAGGGTCGCCAAGGACCAGAAGGAAGCATGGTTATCTTTCATCTCGGGAGGTGTCAACTTAACCCAATCTGGGGTGCGCGTCCACGAAATATCTGTGCTGACCATGTAATTAATTAGCTAGGAATGTTTAAAGCCGACTTACCGAGTTTGAGCAAGTTCAGGGAGTAGCTTCCTCGAGCATCGTGCACATCGGTTTGGACGCTTTCCCAGATATTCCAACAACCAAGATCATCAAGAACCTGACTTTCCGAGTCTTTTACTTCGTGCCATTCAAGTAAGGGAGACCCTATGGTTTGACTGAGCCGGGGGACGTCAAACACCTCTCCGAAAGCAAATGGAGCTGTACGACCGTCGACATGAGAGGGAATGAACTTCGCGACTATTGGTACGCGCCCCGTTATGAGGCCAAGATAAATTAAGTTTCCCTAGTTTCTGTGAGCAATCTAGACTAGGGAAATGTGGCCATTGCCTCACATAGGTCATTACGTCATTTGCTAACAGGAAGCTGTGGTCAGTAGCGCAGCTGACGGCAGTGTTTTATTGACGTACTCCATCCCGCAGAAACCCACGATGTAATGTACTTCGTGTCATTCCGAAGGTTATCTGAAAGGATTGTTGTGAGGTAGCAAGGTAGGACGTTGTTCACTTCAACTGACCTCGGAAGCTTTGCGTGGGTGGACCTTGGACATATGACTGCGAGTCGATGATACCAGTATACACTGGTGCATCCTGAGCATTCCGATATCTCAAGGGCTTTGCGAACAAGAGAGCTCCAACACCGAGCAAGGAAACACCCGCCAGGACTATGCAGAGAGTCCAGATAGATCGGTTAGGTCGGGATGATTTGGTACGGAACATAGGGATAAATGGGCTCTCCAGGTCGTCATTGGAGTCGTGTCTTGGGCTATCTGCCTCAAAGTACTCATCTGAGCCTTTGGTCATGGCACGTCAAAGACAATGGTGGGATGGATCAGATTGTTCAGTCACCTGTCAATTGCATTAATATTTTTGAATTTCGAAAAGGGGGGGCACTAAGGGCACGTTCCGGTGGCCGCTCCGGATCGGTGACGGCGACGCCACTCCGTTCTGATCGACATTGCCATTTTGGTGGACGAGGATACGCCCGAACCAGTTCGCTGCGTCACCTTATGAAATAGAGTCGCCCTCGAGTGTAAGGCCCTAGGCCTGATCCGATCCTGATCCCTGATCATCTGTTCTTTAAGTTCCGCATTAAAACCCCACTATGGAGGGAGCTTTAGATCTGGAGACATTTGCGTTCCACCATCCCCCGTTCACTCAGAGAGAATGCGCGACAGGTACTTCGACACGAACACACCGAAGGTAGCGGCGGTCGTGTGCTTCTACATGTCTGCCGCGCTGGTAGTGAGTAACGCGTAATGATTTCGTCTCCAGCCCCTAATGAACGCACAGATGGTGTTTGTGTAAGTCTCGCAAGAGTATTGACGGCGTTAACTCAATTTATGAGCGCAGAAATAAAGTTGTTCTTAACGGTTCCCCAGACTTGCCACTACTCTTCCTGCTACTGCAGCTGCTCATCGCAGTACTACTCCTCCACGTGGCAGCTGTATTCAGTTCACGTGTTGAGATACCCAAGATCGAGCTTGAGACCGCCAAGAAGCTTACGCCTGTAGTACTTGTCAACATTATTGGACTTGTTTTCAATACGCTCTGCCTTCGTGACGTCGAGGCCTCTTTCTTCCAGGTGTGTTGCCTTTTTTAATCCTAAATACTGCCAGTTTGACTCGGTAGATTGCACGCGGCCTTGTCCTACCCCTGACCATCATTGTATCCTCCGTGCACACTCGTTCCAAACCTTCTACTCGAGTTGTGATTGCTGCTGTAACAGTTGCCGTAGGTTTCTTGGTCGGTGTGGCACCGTCCACCATGGTACCAGCCAATGTTGCCCCTTCAGGCCTTTCTCTATTCTACGGTTTCCTTTCGTCGCTTTTCATCGCTTTCCATGCTGTTCTTATCAAGTCTTCCCTCCCTTATTGCAACAACTCAACCATTCAACTTGCATACTGGACCAACTTAGGCTCTGCAATTTTCCTTTTCCCTTTTGTCTTGCTTCACAAAGAACCTTCCATTCTTGAAGACCTCATCCACGATTCTAACTGGGACGGGCAAGTATTCCTATGGGGCAGTATTGTGACCGGCCTTTTCGGTTTCCTACTTTGTGTTGCTGGCCTCTTGAGCATCAAAATCACCAGTCCCATCACACACATGTTCTCCAGCGTAAGTTGTATCCATTGTATACAGAGAACCAACAGATTCCATTCTGTTCCTGTAGGCCGCAAAATCTGTCATTCAAACTTTGTTGGGCGTCTGGCTATTCAAGGACATCATGACCATGTATGTACCTCTTACTCCTGACTCCTGACTCGTAAATTCATCCGAGATTTGACACTACCTTCACACAGCAATCGTGCCGGGTCTATTCTCGTTATCATGATAGGAACCATGTACGTCTTTGGTGAAGTGATCCCGCAGGAATACTGATTGATCGCACATTCAAATCAGTTTTTACACTTGGGTCAAATCATCTGAAACCGCATTGCCGCCGCCACGTAAGGATGTTGACCTCGAGGCTGTCGGGAACAGGAAGCCGGAGGAAGATTCTGATGATGACGAGGTTACGGTGATTTTCGAAGAAGGGCGGGAGAAGGCGTAAGAAGCTCGGGTTGGTTGCTACCATATAGAAACTCGGACGATGACGGACAACTGCTTACTTACCATCAAATGCGAACTTCCGCAGCAGACGTTAGTTATATTTGTATTGGCTGCGTGGCATTGACTGCGTGTGTCGATGTCAATGAGATACGTCGCACCTATCAGTTCCTCTAACGTAGAATGGATCGCGCATGTAGGCAGTGTCCGTCGGGTACGTTGACACATCACGCGTCACGGCCGGAATGGTGTGGGAGCAGGTCAGCTTGATCTTAGTCAAGGACTCCTCAGTGTCTCGATTCGAATTCGCGTTCTCCACCGCTGACCAATCCACAGCATTACATGCACCATGATCATTCTTTTCTGTCGGGTTTTTCGCTGGACGTTGTCATAACTGCGTCATGAAAAAATCGAATCGCCTAGTTGAACGTACACACAACATTCAACTTGGTTAGCATGCCTCGAGGCAGACTAGGTCAAACCCACGTCCTACAGGCCTTCAGGACTCGGAACGAAGTTCCTTCCGGATAAAACAGCTTGAGATCGACAGGGAAAGGCCTGGATTATGATGAAAAAAGCAAGTGACAAATTGCTTCGGAACGTCAGCCCGCCGGGCTCCCGCCAACATGCAGGTCTTGGCCGTCATCACGGACCGTCCCTGGGGCCTTAGCGGAAATAGTCCAAGTGCCAAACACCCCGGCATCGAGGCTAGTAGTTAGTATAACGTTGATTAAGTAACTTTGGAACCGGTGAAAAGGGTCCGACCCTGGTGAACCGACTCAGAACTTTGAACTATACTCAAAGTTGCAAACCAGGTCGAGCAGAGTCGATTAATGTCATTCGATCGACAGTCAGATCATTTGGTTGGATTGTGCGCGTTAGACGATTTTGGACATCTAAAGGCGAACTTATGGTATAAGACTCGGATGGGCCCCAAACTATACCCCCTCTCCCATGCGCATAATGGATAGTTCCTCGCCTCTCGTATTGTTGGATGCCTCTTGCAGCATCTCTCAAGAGGACTCCCAGGGGATGCATTGCTCATCTCAGGCAGATAGTAGATGGAAACTGGAACGCCCATTGGGCAGCAGTGAATCATCTTACTATCTTCCGTCTCGCGCGAATGGTGTAAATGACATGTGAGCATTTTTGATTCACTTCTTCAAGGATGATCTGACAGGGTGAGGCACTGTAGGTACCTTCACTTGGGCTTCATTGCTCCGGAGCACGTTGTTCGTCGGGCCCGTGTTCGTATGGTCTGGGCAATCCTTCGCATACGCCATCCACTCTTGGCTTCGAAAGTCGTCATGCACGATTATGACGACGTCAGGTTTGTGTAAGTTGTCATTTCCCAACCCAACGTTTGCAACCACATGGCTTTATCTCCAGGTTCACCCCTCCGCAATCTCCGGAGGAAGCTCTGGTTGATGCGGACCGCAATTTGGAGTACAAAGCTTCGACCAAGGATGGTACGCATTATATTATATCCTGAACTTGCGAAATTTATGTAAGGTCTAGACCTTATCGATTCATATCTGAACGGAACGCGGACATTATCGAATGAGCGTTTGTCATATCTTATGGTGTCTCCAGGAGGCACATCGTTACCAACTCCCCCTCTCACGCCTGGCTCTATATCCGAGTCAACGTCTGATGAACGAGAATATCCTTCATACAACCATGACCTCATGATTTGTGCAACTCACTTTCTGGGAGACGGAATGGCGTTACACCAATTTGCAAACGACTTTTTTGGACTGCTTGGCAGCAACAAAACCATTTCTGACCTCGAAGCTCAACTGAAGGAAGAGCTCTGCTCACGATGGGGCGGAGACTCAACCACGGTATGCATATTTCCTGTGCGGTTTCCATCCCACCTGAGCCCAGAGTCTAGACCGCTGCATTACCAAATGCATTGGAAGACAATTTTCAGGTCGACCAAAATAGACTGCGCCGTGCAGTTGAAAAAGTTGATTTCCAGTTGAGTCAACAGGCGCTTGTGGTAAATGTTGAGCATTTTCTTGATGGGAAGTGTACTAACCACCTGATAGGGTGGACACGCGTTCCGGCGACAGGCAAAGCAGCCCAGACATACCATTGTCCCAACTGTCTCTTATGATCCTGAACGAACGAAAGAGATTCTCAAGAGATGTAAAGCACGTGGTGTTTCCGTTTCCGCAGCTCTATTTGCGGTTTGTAACATTGCTTGGGCAAAAATGTGCTCCGAGAAGCAAGACTTGCCAATGTAAGTCGGCGATGATCTGATTACGTCTTCCATTAAGCCCTTTCTGCAGGATGATGTACTCCGCATTAAACCTGCGTCCATATTTCACCGTCAAACCGGTAAACGATTCATATTGGTTCCTCGCCGTGGGCTATTTCAACGTCATTCTTCCCACATTCATCCCTCGGTCGATCGATATATCCTCGGTATTTTGGCATCGAGCACGGGTGGCAAAGGAGCAAAGCACTCGTGCTGCGAAAAACAGAATGATTGTGTCCCGTAGTCTCTTGATGGCCGAGGAGAGAGGTCAACGGGCTCGTCTTTGGGCCAAAGAAGATGATGAAAGAGAACGAGGCACTTTCGTCCCTCCTCCCACAATGGCCACGAATACCGCACTGCGCGCGCCATCTGCCGCGTTAATTGGCTTATCGCTTCTAGGAAACCTAGACGGTATATATAAACATGAGGCCTTCCCTCCTATCAAGCTCCACACACTGACGACAGGTTCGCGACAACGATCAGGAGGCATGTTGCTATTTGGATATACGTTCGCCGGCAAGTTGTGGATCAGCCTCGGTTATGATGTGAATGGCTTCGAGAAGGTAATGGTGGACCAGTTCTGGGAGAATGTACTGCAGACGACGGACGAGTTACTTCTGAAGTGAATTATAGCATATATAGTTACATGATCATCGGCGGTGGTGGAAGTGAAGGTGATCCGGACTTGTGCGAACTCTGACTCTTTCTCTACTAGGACTTAAGGACTATAGACGGTGATATTCACTTACATACTCGTTCACTGACGATGGGAAACATTGTATTGTATCCATACTTGATCTTATCTTATCACTGCCATGTGTTTTTCTTTAAGTAAGCCGTAAGTCACGGTAGCTTCGATTGTCAATTACCATCCTTGAAAGCTTGAACCGCGATGGTCACGGTGATACGGCAACTTCCCTTTGATCTCTACGTGCACATTCTCGAGCAGTTGACACCATTGGCAGGTTCTGATGAGAGCATTTCTACGCTCGTTTCTTGCCTTCAGGCAAGCTCTTCCTTTCGGGCAGCTGCATCTATCTCAGGACTATGGGAACCGCATTACCGTGCCCGATACACAATATGTGACCCTGCAAAAGAGCAGTTGAGAAAGCAATTTACAGGGGGCGACTGGCGGTTGATGTATCTCGAGAGGCGGCGCATAGACCAAAAGGCACTGCACATACTGTCAAAGATCGTCATGGAACGGGGCGATGGCAGACTGGAAAGAGCACGAGAGGTCAATACCATGTTCTCCTTTGACGCATGGAAAGCCCTAGAGATTGCTGCGAGTTATCCACTTCCAGAGATATTCAACGAGCCAGGTGTTCAAGAGCGGAGGCCTGTTCCCTCTCATGCAGTCCCCACGCGCTTTTGGGCACAAATGCTTCTAGGTGCTATTGCTAGAAGCCATGCTATCAGCACCTGGGGAAAGCTTATATCTAATGACACCCCCAAAGCGTTTGAGCTTTCATTCGCTTGCGTGTCCAGCTTTTTCGTATACCCTCCCATGAAGGTATGTAGCCCATTAAGTTCACTTCTAAAAATTACTGAGCCCCTTCGAGGTTTTGTCCCAGCTTGAGGAACTTACAACTCTCTGTAAAGCATACTTTATCGAGCGAAAAATCCCCCTCGACCCCGCTGAGTTCACCAGTGATTCTGCAAAGCTCGGATTCGTCTGTTCTTCCATCTGCGACTTCTTGTGGAGCTGCGGCTTTGAAGCTGCGGACGGTGGGCTATCTCTCTCCCGATATCACAATATATTGAATAACGATTCAGGACAGAGGTTTCACTTGTTGCAAACTCGGTTGCCACACCTCTTCTTGACTACGCACAAAACTACTATTCCTATATCAATTGTATACGTTTTTGTGTGCATTGCACAAAAGATGGGCGTTACGGCAGCACCTGTTAACTTTCCTGCCAGAGTTATAGCTGTCGTGTCCTCGCCCGACCCAGATGTCTCTGATATATTTGTCGATGTTTTTGGTTCACGAACGCAGGCCATCCTATCACTCCGCGACGATATTCCGCCCCTCCTCATTCAGGCAGGAATCACCCCAACTTCAATGCCTCGTTATATTACCCCCGCTTCCTGCGCGTCTATGTTGATTCGGACATCTCGGAATATTTTAGCGTCCTTCTCCACCATGCCCTCAAGTGCAGTCTCTGAAGATGTGCTGCATACAGCATTCTACGCCAGCCTCGTGGTCAACGTTATCTTTATGCACGACGACAGGTATCTTCTCAGTATAATACAGCATATTAATCGGTTCCTCCTTGATCTGTTCCCAGTCCTTGTCGATTCACTATCACATATTTTAAACCCTCACCTCAGGGAGCAGCTCACGACGCATTGCATGGCTGTTGTTGAGAGGGAGAAGGAAGCGGCGGCTACTTTTCACCCTCGCTCCACACTCACTCGGGAGGTGAAATTCTTCGTCGGCATGATTTTCAAGCATGCAGCTTTCGGATATGTTGGGTATATCTACGGCTGGGATGTGAGTATTCAGCTGGCGTGCCGCCTTCTCTCACCCGCTTTATTTACTCCTTTGCTAGCCCTCGTGTGCAGCAGCCGAGGACTGGATCCATCAAATGGGTGTTGATTCACTCTCTCGAGGACGCCATCAACCCTTTTATCATGCTTTTACTCAGAGCGGTTTACAGCGCTGTAGGTGTATTTAATTTTGATGTCGGAAAAAATTGATGTGAATCGTCATGCGATGTCACAGATGTTGCAGAGGATAATATCATGGCGACATGTCTGGATTCAGCTGATATACACAGAATTTTAACCGATGCACCAGTGGCAGGGAGATACTTTGAAGATTTGATTCAAGTAGACGGGAGAGCAAGGTTTCTTTTGAGCCCAGAGCTGAATGCGGCGTATCCAGACGATGAAGCCTTTGGTGACAAGTGGCTTAGACAAGGAGACGAGCGATCATACATTTAAATCGAACAATTATTGTAAGGTCAAGATGTCTATTGCAAGGTCAAGATGTCTATAGGGAGGTTTGTCTAGAATAACAATATTACAATGTGATACACGGGTTGGGCGAGTCAGATGAAGATACTATATGCTACAGGCAAGATGTCAGATGTCAGATGAGCATGCGGGGGGAACATGCAGTGCGACAAGAAATGAGATAACGCTGGACTCTTCTACCAGTGACCGAGATTGACTTTGGCTTGATCGAACCCAATTTCAAGCCAGTGCTCCACCCCATCAATGGCACGAGACCTTTCAGTAAGACCCTGAAAGCCCACGCGGTCATATACTCTCTCCGCGGGATTTCCGACTCCAACGTATAAGACAACCTGCTCGTGCGTCTTTAGCAACCTGGAAAGAAGAGAAAAATTAGCATCGTTGTGCAACATCGTAGTCGCTTTACATACTCTTTGCAGACGCGGCGAACGAGCCTTTCAGCACAGCGAATACTCCTCCTCCAACGCTCTGGCGTATAGACCTTCGTGATGGCAGCGACACCGTTTGACTTCCTTGTCACAGCAACAATGCTCGCAATTTCGGATTCTCCATCGGGGGTTTCAATCTCAAGAACCCAAACTTGATGATTTTTAATCAAGAGATCAGCCTCTTGAGAGGCTTCTTCTAGGCTCAGAAGGAATGGAGGCTATGGATTCCACATCCATGAGTGCTTGCTTAAGAGGAAGGAGCAACAGACATACTGAAGTATCAGCAAATTCTTGACACAATAGGGCAACATCTTGGGCATCCTCTTCTACAGCAAGTCGCATCTCGAGAACCGGATCATCTGGTAGTTGGGGGTAAGACTCGGAGTATTTCAAAGTGTCTTTGGAGCACATGATAAAGGTCGCATTATAGTATGGTTCGTCAATGCGATTAATCCCTGCGAGTCTCTCCCATGTGCCTGCAAAAGCTTTGGCGACAATGTCAACAGAAAAGACAGAGTACACCCTTTGCTTCCTGAAGCCAGGTTCGTTCAGAAGCGCGTTGCAGAACGCCTTCATCGAGAGTTCGAGGAGCTCGGGAGTTAATTCAAGGAGGGGGACTGTGGGGACAATGAAAATAGGATATTTGCCAATTTGCCCCTCTGTGCAGGAGAGAACAAATTGGGTGGCGGAAGTCCCGGGCCTCGAGTATACCAGCCAAAGTTGCTCATTGGAAAAGTTTCCAGTGAACTTTTGCATACCGAAAACTTTTTCCGCGTGCGGAAGGATGACGTTTGCACGAGCAGCATTGGCACGTAGAATGTCGAAGACAGCAGGTGGGATGGAGCTAGCGCAATCAAAGCGCTGAACAGGAGCAGGGGAAATCAGGGAAGGCATACTGTATGTGAGGATCTAGAGATGGTGGGTAACTTGGTATAAGGAAAGTGTTGAGCGGGAGTTGGAACTTTATACTTCATGACTTCGGACACAGTACCTACAGGGCTACGTTGGGACCGACACCCAAACGTTCTGATACTCAGAAAGAGCACAGGGTGGCCAAGAGAGCCAACGTCGGCAAACGTGGAAACGTATCGCCGTGCGGATTAGTATATGTGGACAGCAAACGTGATAAAACGTTGAACAGTCTTACCCTTGGTCATCCTGTGACTGGAAAGAACATGGTAGTGGCCTGACATCATGGCCATAGTAGAATGGCCTGGCATACAAGTATTTGGTGATATGACACTCACGTTCGTCTGCGCTCCGGTCATCAACACAGCAGTTATTTGGGATCTCGGGAAAAACTATTTGGTGCATGATGGATGTCATACGAAGCCTCTTCTGCTTGCTATAGCTATATCCTGTGGCGGCATTGTGGAGGGACCGAGCAAGTCACGGCATGCTAGTCGGATTAGTCCGGCCTGTAACGTATCAACGACGTTCGTCACGTATTTCAACGTACGTACATGTCACCACAAAGGAAAGCACCGTACTAAGCGCTAGCCCCGCGTTCAGGCCTGTTCAAGCGCTCAACGTACCTAAGCGCCTTGATTACAAAATTACCCGACGCTCAAACACCGGAGCCGAAGTAATAAATTCCGTGAAAAACGTCGATTGTGTTGTCAACATTGCAAGCAATGGTGACTGCAGATCTTACTACGAACAAACGACTCGAAACCCTCTTACAAGGAGTTGTCTCGGAACGCTTTCTCCAGAACGTTTAGCATAGCCAACAACTTCTCCTCGTTGTGCCTCCGACCGACGAGCTGTAGACATATAGGAGCATTATCATATGTAGCTGGATCCCATTGATTATGGATAAAGTCTTCAACATCATTCCTTGAAGATGGAAGAGGTGAGTAGACAGCTGATTCTGTGGCTTTGAAGCGGTCAACGGGGAAGACAACAGCTGGCAAGTCTAGTAGGTTCCAGTGAGAGGTATAACCCCACCAGCGGGTTGTGTTGTGGGGTGGAGCTAACGTGGGCGCAACCGGACAAAGGATAGCGTCCACAGGACGTCCGCTAACGGTAAATTGACTAGTTGCATTCCAATGCGCTAATGCCTTGGACCGAAACGCCTCCCGTTCCAAGTTGAGTTTGAATATCTTTGCGGGAGTATATGGATCTCGCCCCTGTGCATGTTCGAGTATCCATTCCGTTTGAGGTACCTCAAACTCTTCGCCCGCTCTGATGGTTTCGTGGTACTCTGCTCCACCATCTAGTAAATACAGCTTCATCTATGCAAGCAATTGAGTCATTAGATATCATGGCGGAAAATAGAGGTATCTTACAATCAGATCCCATCCATTCTGATGGTCCACTGCCTTCCATTCAATTATGTCATGTCCGGCATGTACTAAGGCATCTTTGTATCGCTTCAAAGCCTTCACAATTGGAGGATGCGGTGCAACGACACCATCATCAAAAAGGACGGCAATTGCAAGTTTTTCTGGTAAACTTTGCTCACTCTCTACCGCTCTCTTCCATGGCATCTCTAAGAGCGCAGGTTCATCGAGCCATGGCTTCGCATCGAGCATGACCCGACAGAATAACTCAAGGTCCCTCGCAGACGTTGCCAACGGTCCAACGCAACCCACAATGGCATCCATTCCATCATGAGAGCCGAGGAGACCGGAATGCGGCAGACGCGCCACTGATCCTTTCAGTCCATACAAACCGCAGTGTGCTGCGGGAATTCGGATGCTCCCGCCGATATCAGTTCCAACGCCCATAGGGCTACCATGACACGCTATCAGCGCCGCTTCGCCACCGCTGCTTCCTCCGGGGGTTAAGTTACGATTGAATGGGTTAACAGTCCTGCCGAATACGTTGTTGTCCGTTTCGAGTGACTGAAACTAGGTGAAGAAATGTATCGGACAAAGAAGTACAGTGTTACTGACAAGCAAAGTCTGCGGATTCTGTGTTTTGACATATAGGATTGCGCCGGCGTTGCGTAGGATTTTCACTACCAATGCGTCACTGTCTGCGACATTTTTATACGCCCAACCTTGATATAAAATAAATAAATAAGTGACCGGTTCGGGCAGACAACACGGTGCTCACCAAGATAACCCGACGAAGTATCGAGACCTTTAATTTTGATGTGATCCTTGATTGAAACCGGTAGACCATGTAGCGGCCCTACAACTTTGCCAGTTCTCTCGAGATGTTGGTCAAGCTCTCTGGCCCGCACGAAAGCTTCCTCGATGCAAACTTCTGAGAGACAGTTGGTAATATCTTGAGCGGCGATTGCAACTTTGACAAAAGCGGTCAGAACATCCTCCGCAGTATAGACCCGCTTGCGGATCAATTCTACGATCAGGGTCGCGTCACATTGGACAATGGCACGCTCTGTCTCTGTGAGCTTGCTAAGAGGGTACTGTGAAAGGTCGATGGGACCATCTGGAACAGAAATGCGCCATTCGCGATAGGCGGATAGCTTTGCCTCTCGATCCTCTTGCTTTCGGGCAGCTATAGCGTTGACTAGGGCAACCATGATGAGCGAATGGAACGACAGGCAGGCAGTAAGGGGACTGCTTGTGAGTTTGCAGGGAGGGACATGAAGACTTTTATACGAATTATATAGTAATTCCGCGGAAGAACAGGGGACAACGGCATTAATATTGTTCTGCTGTGCATGTCGAAATTGCGCGAGATTCGCAAGAGAACTTCTATCGGAGATGACATGAGACGCTCAGATCAGCGTAAAAGACGAGACAACTTGGAAGTTTGTCTACGTATTACATGGTCAGTGTTATGTAAGTTGACTTCCATTGTCAATTTTCATACTACGAACGGGTTCAACGACATGATGGCAGCTCGGAGCTACTCCCATGTCTCCAATCGCGCGAAGGCACGCACCGCCATAGAACGAAGAGATGTTTCCAAGAGCGTCATTGATAATCCATTTCGAATACAATGGTTTATTTACAACTCTCAATTTGTAATCCCTCTAACCTCTGAAAGCCAGGCCTTCAATCCCTCCAAATGACCAAAACATGTTCCTTGTGACTCTTTTGGCCTCTTTGGAAAGCACTGTGAAGCGCGGAACTCCGAAAACTGCCAAGGCAGGCGCTAACAGAGCTTTATCCCAATTCCAAACTGCAGAAGGGTCGTGCTCAAAATCCTCTCCAGCTCCCTCTTCACCATGTTCGGCTATTGAAAACCCCGCATCGCCTTTTGACCACATCACTATCGGCATTAATCAAGTAACACGGAGCCTTGAATCGCAAGTCAAGTATTTCCGAAAGTCGGTTACCCTCGCCACCGCATCTTGTGTCAGTCAAATATCCGCCGGTCCTGCTTCCATTGCTGTCGTCTTTGTGTGCCGTGCCGATGTCAATCCTCCGATCTTATTAGATCACATCCCTCACCTTGTCGCCGGATGCAACTCTACTCGCCCTAGATCTGACCCTGAAGGCGCTCAGCGGCCCGTGAAACTGATCATCTTACCAAAGGACTCAGAATCTGCACTTGCTCGGGCGCTTGGTCTAAGACGGGCAGCTGCAATAGCTATTCATGTAAGCGCTCCAAATGTTAGCATCCTCACTTTTGACGCCCTCGATCAGGATGATGCCCCATTTTTACCTACATTTTACGATATGCTTCAATCTGTGCCCGTCATTAGTGCGCCTTGGCTTGTACCTCCGTTCCAGCACGCTTCTCCGAGATCCTTGATCCCTACTCATATCAAGCAACTCCGTACCAGTGCACCCAAAGATATGAAAGCGGCAAAAGAACAGAGGGCAAAGGCACGAGCTGCAGCTAAAAAGACTAGTGCGAAACTCAGTGTCATGAACCCTTGATATGCAATGTCACGTTCCGTACCTTTTGGTGAGTATTCGCTTGCAATTATCCAACAACCGTTCATGACATCAATGTGACATACGACAATTGTTGGTCGGGCCCTTTTATTCTAGTATTTCGTTGACTTTGGGTACCAGCTCTGCTGCCTTCGTTCATTTAAGGACGATGAATATTTGGCCATCTACGCTATTGAAGCATGGGCGAGAGCAAACGAAAGAGGCGTAACGTAAGTATGTCGAAATCAGCGAGAAAATAGATCATCAACGTATAAAGGCAAAGCCTATCGGACATGGAATGCCGAGAGCTGATCTGAGCTGGTAGTACCCGGTCCCCACCCTCCTTCGTACTCACGTCAAATCCCGCCTGCAAGATGAATCGATGACTGTTTTACCCATGCCATGCCTGTGCTGAGCGCAGCTTCCAGTTTCTGAGGTATAGACTGACGTTTGGTGATACGCGTGGATTTAGAAGTTAAACATAATTTACGGCAGAACGCGTTCTGTCCCCGTTCTACATTGAGCCGCATCCGACGGCGTGACGTTTGTCGGAGTTTGATAACACTCTTTACTTCATCTTGTGTGCATATCGCCATGTTTATTGCTATCGTCGGTTCGCGTTTTTCCGGGAAGTCTACTGTCGAAGATTATCTGATTGCCAAAGGTTTTACGTCTGTCCGATTACGCAACAAGGATGTGGAGGCAGGTCCTCCTAAGCTCTTCTCGCTGGAAATTCGGAAGATCAATAATATTTTCCTTCAGATTGCGGGAGGCATAAAAAATCTGGACATACGGCCGGGTTCGCCTCTGCTTCCGGTACAAACCAATAATATTAGTGACGCACCTAAACGGTTCTTGGTACAGGTCTCTCACTTGCAAACCATTTTCTTCGACTCCCCAGCCCTACTGCTGGATCATGTCACGCAACATTGGCGGTCAAATTTCGTTACGACCGACCTCGACTCAGACAAACTAGTGAACTACTTCATCAGGCGTCCTTTCTTCATGCTAATTAGCATAGACGCACCCATTCTGCAACGTTATCATCGCTCTAACGGGTATTTATCCGATAAGCTGATGTGATCATCTAGCTGCTAAAAAAAAAAAACTTAGTCTGATGAATACAATGACCCTCGAAGATTTTGTGCGAGACCATGATCGCGAAGTGTTCGGAGAGCGATCATCGGGTTCACACTCGCCCAGCAGACTTTCACTCCTCCGCCGCGCAAGCCCACAGATCAAACTCAAAATCGTCAATTCCTTCGATTCCATTGCAGAGCTCCACCGTCACCTGGATTCTTTAGATATCACAGATACAAATCGACTCAGACCTCAATGGGATACATATTTCATGGTATGGACGCTGTTTAACGCCCTAGATAGATTCAAATGGCTCCAGACCCTCGCAGATCTTGCCTCGCAACGTTCCAACTGTATGAAACGCCGCGTAGGCGCCATACTTGTCCGTGAAAACCGTATTGTTGCAACAGGGTACGTGCGTCGAGCACTTTGATCTCCGGGCGGTTTCCATTATTTTGATTGACAGTTATAACGGCACTCCTCGTGGTGTCAAAAACTGCAATGAGGGTACTTGGGTTTCCTTTTCCTCCTGTTATCTATTGATTGCAATATAGGGGGGTGCGGACATTGCAATCAAACGTCATTGACTAACGGCACCGAGTGCCTTTGCTTACATGCGGAAGAAAACGCGCTTTTGGAAGCAGGAAGAGATCGGGTTGGCGCAAATGCCACGATGTACTGTAATACGTGAGTGCAACACTCATTGTCTCTTTTACCAAGCTTTACATCCGAACCTAGGTGTCCGTGTTTGAAATGCACGATCAAGATTATCCAAAGCGGTGTCAAGAGAGTAGTCTACAATTTGAGCTATAAGGTGTAAGTTTGTTAGCATTTCATGCAAACCATTCTTTAACATTATTCTAGAGACGAAGCTTCTGCGCAGCTGTTCCAGGAGGCCGGAGTAAAGATCTCCAGACACGTTCCACCCCCAGAACCATAAAATTGGCGACGAAGGCTCACGGCCAATATGCTACCAACCGAGAATGTATCATTCATTCAGGATCAAACGTACATTGTCTTGTATATCCCATTTGTATTCTCTCAAAAAAGATACCTCCCCTGTCAAACGCCCACACGTTGCCAAAAGCGCCAGCCATACAGCGTCTTCATTACCCCTAGCGAGCGTTACATATAACTCTCTTGCACAGGCCTGCAGTTCCTCGTGCGCCTGTTTGTGCAGGAAGCGCCTGAATGCAAGAATGACCTGCCAGCCAAACGTATCCTGCATGTGAACACCAGCTACAGCAGCTGTCATCGTCCTCAAGATTGAGCGATATAAGCGATGAGAGTGAGTGTATGCTGAATCCGTTCCCACCGCTCCATAACCACGGCGTGCAAGGGCGTTCTGAGCGTCAGAAGCGTCCAGCTTCTTCAGAATGCTATCAAAACGAGGCCACACATCGTCCCATATACGCCGGCCCATGAAGCTGCCAACGTGTGTCACGAGGGATTCCACAAGGCCGGCCGTCGCACTGACTACAAATGGCTCGGTGTCATTGAGGCGATTCAAGATGAATGGCCAAGCTTGATGGATAGGGGGTAACAGGGCTGACTCAGGGAGGACAGGCGTCGCGGAACTTAGCAACGTCAAGATCCGGGCACGAATGACAGGTGAAGAGTGCGTGAGGAAATAGATAGATCGTGAAACCATCTGCTTGGTTAAGGTTTGGGCCGGTGTAGACGCAGGCTCGGCATCAAATTTTGGTTGTGCGGTGAGACCATCCTCGCGGTTTTCATCAGGCTTCTGTTCTGTTTTGGTGGCACCCCATGCGCTCTGAGGGGCAGGACCATAGTCAGCTGTGTCTTCCTCCGGCGGAGGATCATTGCGATGAATGAGCCATTCGAAAAGTGGCTCTAATGAACGAGTTATCATCGACGACTGTATGTCGTCCTCACGTGAATTCTTGGTAGGAGGCTCTTCAGTCTCGATCACCTTAACCACTTCTCCTAACACTTCCACCAAGCCTTGAACAATGACGTCGTACCCATGATACTCGTCCAAACGGTCAAAACATTCTTCAACAACATCGCCAGCCTTCTGCACCACGTCGGCCCCTACGAGGCGCACAAGGACAACCATCACTTTTGTCGCATCAACATCAAGCCACCGACGGCTGAGGCGGCGGGAAACAGAGTCCAATGCGTAGTCAAAGTTTGACAGCAGGAGGTTTGCCGGCGATGCGTATGACATGGCGGCTGATATAAAATGCAACGTCGCTAGGCCGGTCAGGGAAAGATGGGGTGTAGGTGACACGATTGAGTGCAAAACCGGATAAAGAACGTGGATGAGGATGGAGGCATAGCGAGCCTGCAATATTCCCGCACTAATCGAAAGCAACTGCAAGCAAAATGTCTTGTGCAGTATGGGTTGATCGTCGGAGAAGGCAGGTGCTGCGGCCCTTGGCTCTGCAACCTGCAGGGTGGCACGAATGGTTTTGAAGCCCTTTGTAAATTCTGTGTTCAGCAGTGAGTCGTCTGTGTAGCGATCCGTGTGGGGAACATCAGATTGGCTATTGAAATCGGGCTCCTCATCCCACAACTCAGCGAGGTCACGAGATAGACCTCTTGCAAACCGCTCCAGTTTCCTGCTACGAGGTCCGCTCGAAATAGCCATGCCACCTTCATCCAGACTAAAGCCGCCAATCCCCTCAAGGAGGCGAGCAGCACACCATAATGCTGCAACGGCATTGTTGGATCGCGAATAACGTCCAGTACTGACAAACCATTCGACAGCGTAGATGCAATTTTCGCCGCTGGTTTTCCCCAAGGCCCGCAGCATGCGAGCCAGAGCAACATGTGCGGACCTGGATAGGACATTCTTTAACATCGTCTCGGGGAAATTAATTGTGACCGGGCTATCTGCGTTATCCTCCAGTAAGAGCTGAGCGACGGAACCCTGACTGACAGTCATTTGGGGACTCGCGAATTCCAAGACAGAAAGCAGCGTAAAGCCCCACTTCTCAATGCCACCGGTTGGCCCTAACAGCACGTCGATGCCTGAAGAAATTGATGTAAGGCCAAGGCCTGTAGAAGTCATGCTACTAGGCGTAGCCAACCGGCAGATTGCCTCTATCTGGCCTGCGATGTGTTCAACCTTGGTGTCATCTTGGGAAATGATGGACCGAGGTAGAGAACCAAGGTTCTCTTTCGATATTTCCAGGAGTGTTTGCAGTAATAACAGTCTCGCATCGGAAGTGGCCGCCAGCAACTCAGATAAGGCTTGATGGGCGATTTGCGAAACCTCCGGAAAAGAAGAGTTGGATAGCGACAAAAGCCAAGACAACAGAAGAGGCCGAGATTGTGGAAGTGTTAGATGCGTGGAGGAAAGGATAGCCTTTGAGAAGGACGATAGGGCATCCAAGGCGAGCGGAGTCGGATGGCTCACGAGGGGTGTCAAAGAATTTAACGCGATGTGTAATTGCGATGCCGACGCACGCAACCAGCTCGAAGTACGTGCCGTCAGGTATGGAGGCAAATCCGGCGATTTAGAGTCCACTGCAGGAGCGTCTGCGAGATTGATGTAGTCTTCAAGGTCCACGACACTCCGAACGACACCCTCTCGGATACATATATCATCTCCTAACGACTTGATAATTACAGACTCCATGGTCTCAAGACTCAGAGCGACGATGTCTCCATTGACCCACCCCTTCCTGCTCGACATTCCAAGAGCGATTCTGGTCGTGGTACTCACAACGCCGGGCAAGATGGAAGGAACAAATTGTTCTGAAGCATACACACCGATCAGTGTACGCAAAATTTTAAGGGAGATACGCTGCAATGGGAGATGAGGAGACTTTGCGGTGAGGAGGAGGGTATTGACAGTCTGTCCGAGAATGGGCATAAATTGTTGACTCTGAGAATGCGCTTGAAGTTGCGAAACGCGTATGTGCAACGATTCCTCTAGAGAGCCCCGTGGTATTTCCTCTACGCGACGTTCCCGAAGGATAGCCCATAAACATCGTGCAGCCGCTTGTTTGGATTCGTCGTCCCTGACTTTGCCTTTACCCTTGCCTTCGATGCCCCCGATGGTGGAGCTGCATAGTCTGAATATTTGATCCCAGATCTGGATATCACAGGACCACCACCACGTTTCGCATAGAGTGGCAAGAACAGCGAAAATCATCTCCAGAACTTGGTCCGGGATAGCTGACGAGTCATTCCGACGAAGGATCGTGGATAAAGGGAAAAATATGTAAGACACCAAGGACGGTGACAAGGTAAAGCCAGATTGATGTGCATCGAGTAGTGTTGTTTCAAGGCTGGACAACAGAGGCAAGACAGCTGGTATGGTCGCAGCAGACAGCTGGGACTTGTCCAGGAGGGGGACACATAATGATTTGAACTGAAATGTAGTTAACTCATGAACTGATGAACTATCTGGATTGCACGAACCTTTGAGAACCATTGTTGTGATATCGGCATCAGGAACGGTGCAAGTCGGTGACTGTGTGAGACTCGGATGACCTTTTATGTATTGAGTCCGAGACTCACTTGAATTCTGCGTTTCACTCAAACCCATTCTCATGCATCCGAGTCCATGAGTCTCTTGTCCCCCTCATTATTATAGTCAGACCGGTATCTGGCCATATTCTTTCTTTTCCTTTACACTTTTCCTTCAATTTACCTGTCCTCAATGAGTTCTGAACTCCCCAGGATTCTGCTCGTCGATTCCTACGACTCTTTCACGTACAAGTCAGTCGCTACTTACACCTTCGAGGCAATCCAACTCATCATTTCTAATAGCTTAGCATCTTTGTGTCGAAAGGCTATCCCAAATTGCCAAGTGCATATCATCAAGAACGATGACATAAACCTTGCAGATCTACAATCATATCTACCCTACTTCTCGGCTGTCATCGTTGGCCCCGGTCCAGGATCTCCCGACGTCCCAGAGGATGTTGGTCTTGTCAAAGACCTATGGAATCTTGACCATCCACACCTTTTGCCAGTATTTGGCGTTTGCTTGGGCCTTCAAAGCCTAGCCCTTGAACATGGCGCTACCCTACGAAGGCTCTCTGTCGTCAAGCACGGCCAAGTATCTACTGTTGAGCACACTGGCACAGATATATTCAAGGGCGTCGGACCTGTCGATGCCGTCCGTTACCACTCCCTCCACGTCGAACTTAGTGGTGCGAACAATATTGAGGAACTCGCATCGACTCATGACGCGGAGAATGGAAGGGTAGTAATGGCTATTAGGCATTCCACTCGGCCCTTCTGGGCAGTTCAGTACCATCCTGAATCAGTTCTAACTCGGGGTGGTGGCATTGAAATCATGCTAAACTTCTGGCGTTTAGCATGCGCCTGGAGTTCTTCTCATGGGCGAGTCACACGCCCGTGGGATCAAATGGCAAGTGGAGTTTTTAGCACACCGTGGCCATATATTCGCCCACCACCAAGTACCCCCCGTACCGACACACCACTAGCCTCTTCTACGATCAAATTGAGCATCCCAGGCCTTTCTGCTCCCGATATCTGCTCGGTCTTAGGCGTCGACGACGACTCTTCTCCCTTCGTTATGTTGGAATCTGCTGCACAGCCTGGCCGATTCACTATCATCGGCTGCCTGACTTCCGCGTCCTTGCGAGTCACATACAGGATTGGAGATAGTTTTATTCATCTGGCAAATGGGGAATCGTGCGATCAAATAGATTTGGGATCTCATGACGTATGGTCTTGGCTTACTTCTTTCATGAACAAGCGGAAAGTCATCGGTGGCTCACCAGAAATTCCATTCTGGGGTGGCCTCATAGGCTACCTGAGCTACGAACTTGGCGTCGAATCCCTCAGAGTATCGGGCGAAAGGATACATACTGAGGCACGACACCCCGATGTTAACCTCGTGTTCGTGGAGCGCAGCATAGTTCTCGATTCGACATCTGGAAATATCTACCTCCAGTCTATCATGGAAGACGACGACGAATGGCTCACAGACATGGTTGTACAGCTCCACTCTGCCGCCCGCAATTATTCAACATATTCTTCATTTAATGCTTCCCCTTCTTCAACGAAGGCGAGACCAAATACATCTACCGTTATTTTACCAGACCGGGATCACTATCGATCCCGCATCAATATGGCCAAAGAGTACCTCTTTGCCGGAGAATCTTATGAGCTGTGTCTTACGGCTAATACCCGCATCACTTTGAACGACCCACTGGCACCGAAGGCCTCATCAACCTACTCACCGTCCTGGCAGCGGTATAAACATCTTCGCGAGCTCAACCCCGCCCCTCACGCTGCTTACCTTCGGTTGCATCCAACGACTTTACTGGCCTCATCACCAGAGCGTTTTCTCTCATTTTCTCGTTCACCTGGAGCCACGTATCAACTACGTCCCATTAAGGGCACCGTCCGTAAAGGCCCTAATATCACCCGCGCTGTTGCTGAGAAAGCACTCAGGGGCAGCCGGAAAGAAGTTGCGGAAAACCTCATGATTGTCGATCTTATTCGACATGATTTGCATGGAGCTGTTGGAGAGAATGTGGAAGTCAAGCAGTTCTGCACTGTGGAGGAATACAAGACAGTGTGGCAGCTCGTTAGCGTCATCGAGGGCAAGCCGGCAGACGATGCCGATCAAGCTGTCAGCCACTATGCTAATGGTGCACTTGGGTGGGAGGTTCTTAGACGCAGCTTACCTCCAGGTATGTCGTAAAGAGTTGCGCTTAATTCAATCGTTACTCATTGCTATCATAGGTAGCATGACTGGAGCCCCGAAGAAACGCAGCGTTGAGATACTCCGACAACTGGAAGACGAAGAACGCAATGTTTATTCCGGTGTCTTCGGTTATTGGTGCGCTGGCGGCGGTGGCGACTGGTCCGTCACCATCCGAAGTTGCTTCAAATATGATGACCGGTACGAATGTGATGCTCATTCGTGGACGAAATTCAATAACCCCGACTTCTACCCCGGTGTGTACGAGCCGGAGCATTGGGTGATTGGCGCTGGGGGCGCCATCACTGCGCTGTCAGACCCTGATGCAGAGTGGGACGAGATGCTGGCAAAGCTACAATCGGTCCTTCGTGTTTTTGGCGCGGCTGTGCCTCGTGGGCACTAGCAGGGTTCATGTTATCTTGACGGTTACCCCTTATTAGAAGGAACGACTATCTTCCTTCGTTTATAAGGGTCTGCCTAGGGGAGACTAACGGTTACCTACTTCATCACCGGTCTGCATTGTCTTGTGCACTACGTACTTCCACTGAATTCAACTTCACTCCGCACTATACCTGTGTATCATGACGTGGTGCTGACGGATTCTCAGTCACGATTGACTTCGTGTGAGATTTCCCTCGTAGTCTTCGAAGAGTACCTCCCGCAAAGCGTCAAGATGGATCCTACTTAAGACATGCTCATCGCAAAGTAGCCCTTTAGAGCCCACGCCAAGGTGATGAGGCAGTGCCCCATCTGGTAAGAGCAACGTGACCCTCAGTTCAGACTGGTACTACACATGCCATTGCAACGTCGAATGACCCCGCCAAGGTTGTTCATCTGCTAAACTTACCCTCTCTCCTTCTGACTTGCAAGGCTATGATCTCGCGATACAGGGTTGATCTGAACATGGAAATGAAACCAGACAGTTCGACAGGACCCGTTACCTTAATTTATGCTCGTACTCTGTTGCCAGAGGGACGCCCCCCCTCTTCGATTGTGCTGCAATTGTTACTTATATGGGTGGCGTTAGGAAGGGCCAAGTCTACGGGTGCGATTTCCGTAAACAAACGTGTTGGCTTCTGCTGACTTGGTTAGTTGTGCGAATCAAGCACCTTGCGCGTGTTATGACTACTTACATGTGTCGACCTGTGCTTCAGCCCCCCTGCTAGGACTTGATGCAACGGAAGCGATTTTCATTCCAAAGATTTCTTGGTGTCCATGATTGGATACACTTGAACAGTACAGTGCCTCCTTCCGACAATTCTACACAGCTTTCAGAGTTACGACTAGGAGTCCGATGATGAAGCCTTCAATGCCATAACCACCATCTACGTTGGTATGAGTTTTCCTAACTGTGCGCTCTTGCTAATGATGAAGTGGCCTCCGCCCGCAAATACTTACTTGCCCGGCGGATATCAGTCCTTTACTGACCGCCGTCTTCCTTCTGACTAGTCCGTTACTGGAGACACAGCTTTAAGCCATAGGATCCGATGTTCTTCGATTGATCATTCTATATTTACATAGGTTGGATCTTATAAGTACCCCGCCCTTTACAACCGTGAGTCTGCCTCGCTACAAGACATGTCAGACACCATCTCCATATGTAGTGCACCTCCGAGGTCTGTGTCCCTTTGTGATACAATGAATTTGCCTGTCATCCTGAATCATGACTTCCAGCTATGATACTGCGGTTCAACAGCTTGATGAACGCGAAGAAGAATCATATTCCCCAAGACCTGCAATTGAATCATCGTCGGTGGTGGTGTTGGCTCCGCCGGCCAATTTATCGACTGATACGCTCGTTGATCCCAGGACGACGTCGTCTTTCCACATCCCCAATTACTACTCAGCTGCCGAAGTAAGAGGACCATTCACATTCTCACCGCTCGGCGCAAATGCG